>CM063088.1:152976085-153033585 GCA_031876335.1 Hipposideros larvatus
TGTCCCGAGACTATATGTATATATATATAATTATAGTTGACATAGAGTATTATTCAACATCAGTTTCAGAAATACAATGCGGTGGTCAGGTCTCTACATTGACTATGAAGTGGACTCCCCAAAAGGACATGGGTCCATCTGGCCCCCTAATAAATACTTACAACATTATAGATTATATTCCTCGGACTGTCTTTTTCTATCCCTGAGGCCATATTACAATTACTAATTTGTATTGTCTCATCCCTTCCCCTTCTCCTTCATTCCCACCCCCTCCCAACTAACAACCCTCGGTTCTTCCTCTGTGTCTCTGTGACTATCTCCATCCACTTCTCCCATCCATTCAGTTCCTTAGAATCCACGTATAAGTGAGATCATATGATATTTGTCTTTCTCTGACTGACTTATTTCACTTAGCATAATGTTCTCTAGTTCCATCCATATTGTTGCAAAGGGTACAATTTCCTTCTTCTTTATAGCTGAATAATACTCCATTGTGTAAATGTACCAAAGTTTCTTAATCCAGTCATCTACCGATGGGCATTTTGGTTGTTTCCAAGTCTTAGCTATTGTGAATAACACCGCAATGAACATAGGGGTACATATATTTTTTCGGATTAATGTCTTGGGATTTTTTGGATAAATACCTAAGAGTGGTATTGCTGGGTCATATAAATAGCTTTTAATATCAAAATAATTTAAAAATTATTTTCACATCATAATGATGTCACACTGTGAATAAATAAATGATTGTATTTGTGTGCATAGCCTCTTCCAACACAATTTCTAAAATCCAGAATAAATAATTACTTTTTTTCAGGCAGAAGTTCATATAATTACTGAACAGAAAATTGTTATAACAACAAATAGTTTGTTATGGGCAGAACACTTTCTTTTATGTTCTTGCTTATTTTAACAGGTGATGCAAATCTTAACAAAGACACAAAAACTTCTGTATCTAGAAGAGACCATGGAGACTAATAAGTTAAAATTTGCATTTAAAGATGAGGGTACTGTGGGGAAGAGTTTGAGGCCTTCTTCAAATCACAGTTAACAAGAGAGAGAGAGAACCAAGACCCACATTTTCTGCTTCGTGGGGTGGCATTCTTTCTTTTTATGTGCTCTGATGAACACTGAAGTAGCTGAGCATTGCCCCATGTGTTAGTGTTTATCCATACTTGTTCTGGCTTTTGAAAATCCCCCAAACTTTGAACTTTTAACTTTGTGTCCAGTGTTTCTCAAACTGTGGTCCATGGACCCCAAGGGAATACAAGTATAATATAGGGACTTCTAAATATTTGAGTTTGAAAAGCAATGGTGTAAGCTAGATTTTATAATAGAATTTATTAATCTAGCATTATCATTATGAATTGGGTTCCTTTATATTCTAGTTACCATTGTGAGCTACTGAACATATCCATCATATTGTGTAGGGTTGCTAATGAATAAAGCTTAAACGCAGCAATGATTTTGACAGATCTGTGGCAGATTCACCTGCCTTTGCACAATGATTAGTTTACATTGTACTCCTACTTTTTTTGAAATAATACTTTCTGGAAAGAAAAATGAAGAGCCAGTATTGCTGATGTTTCACAGATGTTGCATAAATAAGCATGACATATCATATAATGAGTAGTTAGTAAAAATAATTGAATATAATTTGAATATATAGTTTTTTGGGTTTTGTGTGTGGGGGTTTTTTTGTTTGTTTGTTTGTTTGTTTGTTTGTTTTTAGTTCCAGGTGTACAAAACAATGCAATAGTTATCTTTTTCACCCCTCACAAAATGATAACCCCTCTCCCCACATCCACGACCTCCACCCCTGATATCATTCATATCTATTACAACTCCATTCCCACACTATACTCCACATCCCATGACTATACATGTATTCAATTATAGCTGACATATAATATTATTCAACAGCAACTTCAGATGTACAGTGCAGTGGTCAGACCTCTACACCGTCCATGAAGTGGTCTCCCTATCAAGACATGAATATAGTTTTACCATTTAATACAAATGGTTAGTATGACAGACTATCAATTTCCATCCCCATTGCTACCTTCAAGGCAGAGACTAGTTTCATTGAGCTATCTCTTTTCCATGTGACTTAGCAAAGGCTGATCCCCTCCATTGCTCTCTGGGTAAATCCTGATTGATTAAAACTAGTCACAATTGTTGTATTGTTCACATAGTTATCTAAAGAAAGAAACTGAAAGTTTGGATATGAGATGGTGAATGAAAGCAGTAGTTTATGAATACTAAAGAGGTAACATTACCAACCTCTGAGACAGGAGGAGAGATCTCATGGAAAGTTGTCCTGTTTTCTATGAAGATACCACATTAGATGGTACATTTTCCTGTTTCTGTCCAGTGGCATGTATAGATGGCCTGCTTGGAACTGTTGCATCCATCTTGCCATCTGTTTGAGATAGAAAAGCCAGAAGGTACGACCACCTTATGGATTAAAAGTCAACTTCCAATGGTTTACTTGTAGCCAAAGGCATCTTATCTGAATTACTTAACACATTCAGGCAAAAATCAACTGTCAGGCAAAATAATGATTGATCTTTATTACTTACTTATAGTAAAGGGGACACTTTTTTTTCATATTGCATAAAATCTAACAACTAAATAAAAAATCAGGGTATTATTTAGCCTCACATGCTTAACAAACTGAAATGAGAATATAAACAATGATCTAGACACACTTTTATGAAATTATCTAAATATTGCATCAAAAAATGACTTTGCTCTAAAATATGGGTCTGTCAAAGACACTCTTCTTTTGCTTAGGGTCGCTCTTAGGATCAGGTACACAAATACCCACCACACAGCTTGACAGATGTTACTTGTGCAGTATATATCATTCAGCTTATTTCCACCCATCCTTCAAATATTGATGCTATCTTCAATCCCATTCATTTAACTTTCTTAAAAGAAATGAGAGATGTATTTCAAACTGTTAATGAAAAATGTTTATGTGGTTTTTAAATGAAAAGAAATATATTATACATTTTATATATTATAGCAATAATTCAATGTACAACTGTTAAAAGTTATAAGTAAACATTTCTATATACCAAAGGGAATATTAAGAAAATGGTAAAATTTGCTTTGCAGAAAAGGGAATAGTTGCATAACCATTGTTATTATTTACAAAAAATTGCATATTGAATTCTTTGTTTAATGATCTGAAAATAAGTTCTACATTCTGAGTCTGATAAATTGATTATACCAATTGCATCTGCTGATTGTTTTTCTATTGGAGAGAAAAATATTACTGGGGTGATAAGTCTAGTTCTTCAGGGGAGAACTCATAGATAGCAAAATGTCTAATAGAAACATATTGGGGTCATACACTAGGTCACTTTATTTATTTATTTATTTATTTATTTATTTTTAATAAACAGAATCTGTCACTAACTCAGGCAAAATAGAAAATTATTGCAAGCCCGGGATGCATTCTAAGAATCAATGGGAAAGTTAGACAAAAGGCTTAGATATAGGTAGGAGCAAAGTTTGTTCCAAATAACTATGAAATAGAAACTACAAAATTAGCATATACGCACAAATGTTTTTCCAGGGAGCCATTATCAGACAAATAAACACCAATCTTCTTCCATTCACATTCCCTTCTAAGAAAGTCAAACATCCAATACCAACTATTTGCAGCTCACTCTGGTAAGTGCTGTGGAGCATACAAGAACTATTATAAGATATAGTCCATACTCTCAAAACACAATCTTAACGAAGACCATTTCTGACCAAGGAAATAAATAGCTAGTGACAAATTAACATCAATCAAACAGCAGTCAAAATGACTAAACTCGTAATCTGTCATTAACTTCTCCTTTTAAATTTACCTCTTCTCATCACCCCTCAAAGCAAATCTACTTGCTGACTCTACTTCTCCCTCACACCTTTTGCTTTATCTCTTTACTTTCACTTCTCCAGCTGGAATTTTCTCTCTCCCTTCTTTACACATGAAAGCTCTAACTAACCACACACAAAGCTCAAATCTAACTATTTCCATTAAGGACACTGGTCCACAAAGCCATAAGCAGCCTATTATTTTCATAAATGGGCCTAGCTCACATTGAATATAGCATGCTTTGGGCACTGATAGAGTGCTGACCTGGCAGTCTAATTATTCATTCTTTTCTTGTCTGCACATGCATTTCTCCTCAATCAAATTGCACTCTTCTGGAAAGCAGTCATTCCCAATTTTTTTTTTCAGTCCCCTTCTCTTTACTCCATACCCTGACTCTTATCATCTAGCCACATACACCTCCAGTCCCATTTACCCATCACGTGGTACCATAGTGCTTTGTCATAAACTACTAACCTATATGCAAATATATAATCTGATGCATAGTCATTGGTATTCACAAGAATGGAGACCATTCATCCATCTGACTCCACTACCATAAAATCAAACTATTTAAAGTTTCATTTTTCCTAGCATGTTTGATGCCTCTCCTCAGGAATGACATAAAAAATAAAGAAATGGCTTAAAACTAATTTCTCCTTCTTTACTTACCTGATTCAGAGTTCCGGAAATCTAAATATCCTTAAACAGTACGTAAATATCCCGTACCATTCCCAAAAATGTCATTTTCTCTACCTCATAAATGCCCAATTAACTTTCTGGGTTGCATCTCCCAACATACCCTTGTTCAATAAGCAGTATCTTTGCACATTAAATGAGCAATATGGCAATGTGAGTAATGCAATTATTCCTTATTTTACTGGGGTGGTATTAATTTGCCTCATGGAAACAGGCATGAAGAATCTGAGCATTTCAGCCTTGTCAGTCAGTATATCCAAGTGGTTGCTTGATAGCTTTTTATTTCCTCGGGTGATATTTAACTGTTGAGAAACTATAGTATTGTCAGCTTATATCTACTGGTTTGTACATCTATGAGGTTGTTTTCAATGATGAAAATTCTTTTAATTTATTACTTTCACTTGCAGTGTTTTATTAAAATAACCATTTTGTTGACAGATGATACAATTATCTATTCCTCTTTGGTCTTTGGATGCATTTTATTACTTAGAAGTTTGTGATTTTAGACTTACTTCTAACAGATTTCTAATAGGAGATATAATTATTATCCAGTTAAGCTGTTGAATATGTCTAAGTCTATTTATATACAAAGTTTCTTTTAATTGAGATAACTATAACATTATATAAGCTTCAAGTGTGCAACATTATAAATTGACATCTGTTTGTATGGCATGATACTCATCACCAAAATTCTAATCTCCATCCATAGTCATACTATTGAGTCCCTTTTCCCACTTCACCCTCCCTCCACCTTCCTTGCCCTCTGGTAACCATCAATCTGTTTCCTTTTACATATTGATTTTTGTTTGTTTGTTCATTAGTTTTGTTTTTATTATTTTTATTTTTATATTCCTCATATGAGTGAAATCATTCAGTATTGTTTTTTTCCATCTAACCTAGTTTACTTAGCATAATACCATCAAGATCCATTCATTTTGTCCACAAATGACAGGATTTCACCTTTTTATGCCTGAGTAGTATTCCATCATGCATACAGAGAGTGCCAAAAAAAGGTATACACATTTTAAGAAAGGAAAATGGTATCAAAATTGTAATACTCAATATATACCAATAACAAAAGATAAATACAAGTCATAGTTGACTTTTGCAATTACAAGAGAAACTCAAAGTAGTTACCATCAGTGTCCAGACACTTTGGTTATGGTGAACTACTGCTTGAGCAACGTTGACCAAAGTGTCTACTTGTATACATTTTTTGGCACCCCTGGTATATATAAAAACATTTTATCTACAAATAGTAGTAGTTTTACATCCTTCTTTCTTTTTCTTTCTTTCTTTCTTTCTCTCTTTCTTTCCTTCCAATTTGGATGACTTTTGTTTCTTTTTCTCGCCTGATTGCTCTAGCTAGGACTTCCAATGCTATCTTGAATAATAGTAGTGAAAATAGGCATCCTTGTCTTGTTCCTGATTTAGAAGAAAAGCTTTCAGTTTTTCACCATTGAGTATTATACAAGATGTGGATTTATCATATGTGGCCTTTATTATGTCAAGGTACTTTCCTTCTGTACACATTTGATTGAGTTGATGTTGAATCTTGTCAAATGCTTTTTCTGCATATATTGGGATGATCATATGATCTTTAGCCTTCAGTTTGTTAATGTGGTGTGTCATGTTGATTGAATGTGAATGTTGAAACATTCTTGCATCCTTGGAATAAATTTCACTTATCACAGTGTATGATCCTTTTAATGTATTGTTGTATTTGGTTTGTTAGTATTCTGTTATGAATATTAGCATCTATGTTCATCAGAGATATAGACCTGTAATTTTATTTTATTGTTTTGTCTTTGTCTGGTTTTGGCATTAGGGTAATATTGGCCTTGTAAAATGCATTGGGAAATATTTCTCCTCTTCAACATTTTGGAAGAGTTTGAGAAGGATATTTATTAAATCTTCTTTGAATATTTGGTAGAATTCACCAGTGAAACCATCTGGTCCTGGACTTAGTTTTTTTGGGAGGTTTTTGATTATCATTTTAATGTTTTTAGTAGTGATTGGTCTATGAAGACTTTCTATTACTCTATAATTCAGTCTTGGAAGGTTGCAAAATTCTAAGAATTTATCCATTTCCTCTCAATTTTCAAATTTGTTGGCATATAGCTGTTTATAGTAGGCTCTTATGATCACTTGTTTTTTTTTTTTGTGGTATCTTGTAACTCCACTTCCATTTCTAATTTAATTACTTGAGCTTTAATTTTTTACAGCGTGTCTACCTAAAGGTTTGTCAATTTAGTTTATCTTTCCAAAGAACTAATTCTTAGTTTAATTGTCTCTTTTCTTTTCTTCTTAGTCTGTATTTCATTTATTTTCATTCAGATTTGTATTATTGCCTTTCTTTAACTGACTTTAGGTTTCATGTGTTCTTCTTTTTCTAGTTCCCTTAGGTGTAAGGATTAGATTGTTTATTTGATATTTTTCTTGTTTCTTGAGGTAAGCTTGTATTATTATAAACTTCCCTCGTAGTGCCACTTTTACTGGATCCTAAAAATTTTGGTATGTCATATTGTCATTTTCATTTGTCTCCATGTATTTTGTCTCTTCCTTCTTTGACCCAATAGTTGTGCAGCAGCATGTAGTTTAATTCCCACATATTTGTGATTTTCCCAGTTTTCTTCTTGTAGTTGATTTCTAGTTTCATATCATTGTTGGGAAAGATGCTTGATATGTTTTGAATCTTCTTAAAATGATTGAGACTTGTTTTACATACCAACATATAGTTAATCCTTGAAAATGCTTCATGTGCACTTGAGAAAAATGTATATTTTGCTGCTTTTGAATGGAAATATCGAAACATATCTATTAAGTTTATCAATCTAATGTGTCATTTCAGGCCATTATTTCCTTGTTGACTCCCTGGCTGGATGACCTATCCATTGATGTAAGCAAGGTGTTAATATCCCCTACTATTATTTTGTTGTTGTCAATTTCTTCCTTTAGGACTGTTAATAGTTTCTTTATATATTTTGATGCTCTTATGGTGAGAGTTTATAAATTGGTAATTGTCATGTCTTCTTAATTGATTGTCCCCTTTATAGTTATATAATGTCCATCTCTGTTTCTTGTTATCAGTTTTTGCATTGAAGTGTGTTTTGTCTGATATAAGTATGGCTGCACCCACTTTTTTTTGGTTACCATACACTTGGAGTATCATATTCTACCGCTTTACTCAAGGTTATGTTTGTCTTTAGAGCTAGGATGAATCTAATATAGGCAGGATGCAGCTGGGTCTTCTTTTTTAATTCATCCAGCCAATCTCTACCTTTTTTAAATTTTTTTAATTTATTTTTATTATTATTAGTTTCAGGTGTACAAACAATGCAATAGTTATCCTTTTCACCCTCACAAAGTAACAACCCCCCTCCCCCATCCACTGCCCTCCCACCCCCGATAGCATACTTATCTATTACAATTCCATTGACTCCATTCCCACACTATACTCCACATCCCGTGACTATATGTATATATACTTATAGTTGACATACAATATTATTCAACATCAGCTTCAGATATACAGTGCAGTGGTCAGGCCTCTATACCATCTAAGTGGTCTCCCTAACAAGACATGAATCCACCTGGTCCCCTAAAAAATATTTACAACCTTATTGCCTATATTCCCCAGACTGTCTTTTCTATCCCTGAGGCCATATTATAGTTACCAATTTGTATCGTCTCGTTCCTTCCCCTTCTCCTTCATCCCCACCCCCTCCCAACTAGCAACCTCAGTTTTTCCTCTGTGTCTCTGAGATTATTTCTGTTTACATTTCTAAATTATTCAGTTCTTTGGGTTCCACATATAAGTGAGATCATATGGTATTCGTCTTTCTCTGACTGACTTATTTCACTTAGCATAATGTTCTCTAGGTCCATCCATATCATTGCAAATAGAACAATTTCCTTCTTCTTTATAGCTGAGTATATTCCATTATGTAAATGTACCATAGTTTCTTAATCCAGTCGGTTATTTCCAGGTTTTGGCTATTGTGAATAGTGCTGCAATGAACATAGGAGTGCATATAATAAGGTAGTTCCATTTCCAGTTTTTTGAGATACCTCCATACTGATTTCCATAATGGCTGCACCAATCTGCAGTCCCACCAACAGTGCACCAGGGTTCCATTTTCCCCACAACCTCGCCAGCACTTGTTTGTTGATTTATTGATGATAGCCATTCTGACCAGAGTGAAGTAGTATCTCATTGTGGTTTGTTTGTTTTTTTTGCATTTCCCTAATGCTAAGTGATGTTGAACATTTTTTCTTATGCCTGTTGGCCATCTGTATGTCCTCTTTAGAGAAATGTCTCTTCATATCCTCTGCCCATTTTTTTAATTGGGTTGTTTGTTTTTTTGGTGTTGAGTTGCATGAGTGTTTTATAAATTTTGGATACTAACCCTTAATCAGATATCTCATTGGCAAATATCTTCTCCCATTCAGTAGGCTGCCTTTTTGTTTTATTGATGGTTTCCTTTGTTGTGAAACAACTTTTAAATTTGATGTAATTCCATATGTTCATTTTTTCTTTACTTCCCTTGCCCACGGGGATCTATCAGTAAAAATATTGCTCAGGGTAATGTCTGTAAATTTAGCCCCTATATTGTCTTCTAGGAGTTTTATGGTTTCAGGTCTTACATTGAAGTCTAATCCATTTTGTATTTGTTCTTGTATATGGAAAAAGGAGGGGGTCCAGTTTCATTTTTTTGCATGTGTCAGTCCAATTTTCCCAGAACCATTTATTAAATAGACTATCTTTACCCCAATGTAAATCCTTGCTTCCATTGTCATAGACTAACTGCCCATATATGCCTGGATTTAATTCTGGGCTCTCTATTCTGTTCCATTGATCTATATGCCTGTTTTTATTCCAGTACCATACTGTTTTGATTACTGTAGTCTTGTAGTATGTTTTAATGTCTGGTAGCATGATACCCCTGATTTTGTTCTTATTTCTCAGGATTGTCATGGCTATTCGGGGTCTTTTATGGTTCCATATAAATTGTGTGATTGTATTTTCTATTTCTGTGAAAAATGCCCTAGGTAGTTTGATAGGAATTGCATTGAATCTATATATTGCTTTAGGCAGTATGGACATTTTAACTATATTAATTCTTCCTATCCATGAGCATGATAGGTGTTTCCATTTATTTGTATCTTTTATTTCTTTCTTCAGTGTCTTATAGTTTTCTGAGTACAGGTCTTTCACTTCTTTGGTTAAATTAATTCCTAAGTATTTTATAGTTCTTGAAGCGATTGTAAATGAAACTTTTCTCTTAATTTCTCCATCCAATAGTTTATTATTGGTATATACAAATGGAACTGATTTCTGAATATTGATTTTGTATCCTGCTACTTTACTGAATTCGTTTATCAGTTCCAATAGTTTTTTGATGGAGTCTTTGGGACTCTCTCTATATAGTATCATGTCATCTGCATATAAGAACAATTTTACTTCCTCCTTACCGATTTGGATGCCTTTTATTTCTTTTTCTTGTCTGATTGCTGTTGCTAGCACTTCCGGAACTATGTTGAATAAAAGTGGAGAAAGTGGACAGCCTTATCTTGTTCCGGCTCTTAAGGGGAATGGTTTTAGCTTTTCCCCATTGAGTATGATGTTAGCTGTGGTTTGATCATATATGGCCTTTATTATGTTGAGATATGATCCCTCTATTCCCACTTTGCGAGTTTTTATCATACGTGGCTGCTGTATTTTGTCAAATTCTTTTTCTGCATCTATCAATATGACTGTATGATTTTTCTTTTTCTTTTTGTTGATGTTGTGTATCACATTAATTGATTTGTGGATGTTGAACCAACCTTGCATACTAGGGATGAAACCCACTTTGTCATGATGTATGATCTTTTTAATATATTGCTGAATTCTGTTTACTAAGATTTTGTTGAGGAATTTTCTATCTATGTTCATCAGAGATATCGGCCTGTAGTTTTCCTTTTTTGTACTGTCTTTGTCTGGTTTTGGAATAAGGGTGATCATGGCTTCATAGAAAGAGTTTGGGAGCCTTCCCTCCTTCTGGATTTTTTGGAATAGTTTGAGAAGAATAGGTGATATTTCTTGTTTGAATGTTTGGTAAAATTCACTTGTGAAGCCATCTGGTCCAGGGCTTTTGTTTGTTGGGAGCTTGTTGATTACTGATGAAATTTCCTTGATGGTAATCAGTCTATTCAGGTTTTCTGTTTCTTCTTGAGTTAGCTTTGGAAGGTTGTATGCTTCTAGGAAATGATCCACTTCTTCCAGATTGTCAAATTTGTTGGCATATAATTGATCATAGTAATTTCTTAAGGTTTTTTTTTTTGTATTTCTGTGGAGTCTGTTGTCACTTTGCCTCTTTCATTCCTCATTTTACTAATTTGAGTCCTCTCTCTTTTTTTTTTTTTTTTTGATGAGTCTGGCTAGAGGTTTGTCAATTTTGTTTATCTTCTCAAAAAACCAGCTCTTGGTTTTGTTGCTCTTTTGTATTGTTTTTCTGGCCTCTATTTCATTTATTTCTGCTCTGGTCTTTATTATCTCCTTCCTTGTACTCCCTTTGGGCTTATTTTGCTGTTCTTTTTCCAATTCCCTGAGGTGTAAGGACAACCTGTTGATTTGAAATTGTTTTCTTGCTTCTTTAGGTAGGCCTGCACTGCTATGAACTTCCCTCTTAGGACTGCTTTCGCTGCATCCCAGAGATTTTGGGTCATGGTGTTTTCATTTTCGTTTTTCTTGAGGTATCTTTTGATTTCCTCCTTGACCTTAGTTTTGACCCACTCACTATTTAGCAGCATGTTATTCAGCCTCCATGCATTTGTGTGCTTTCTGGATTTCTTCTTGTAATTGATTTCTAGTTTCATAACATTTTGGTAGGAGAAGGCGCTTCATATGATTTCAATCTTCTTAAATTTTTTGAACTTGTTTTGTGGCTTAACATGTGGTCTATCTTGGAAAATGTTCCATGTGCACTCGAGAAGAATGTATAATCTGTTGCTTTGGGGTGAAATGCTCTAAAAATATCAATTAAATCCAGCTGGTATAAAGTTTCATTTAAGGCCACTGTTTCTGTGTTGATTTTCTGTCTGGAGGATCTGTCCATTGGTGACAACAGGGTGTTGAAGTCCCCTACTATGATAGTGTTACTGTTGATCTCCATCTTTGTCTGTCAATATATTTTTTATATATTTAGGTGCTCCTATGATAGGTGCATAGATGTTTACTAAGGTTATGCCCTCTTGTTAGATCAATCCCTGAATTATTATGAAGTGCCCTTCTTTGTCCTTTATAATGTTCTTCAATTTAAAGTCATTTTTATCTGATATAAGTATTGCTACTCCAGCTTTTTTCTCAGTTCCATTTGCATGAAATATTTTACTCCATCCCTTTACTTTCAGCCTGTATGTGTCTTTTGGTCTGATGTGCATCTCTTGTAAACAGAAATGGAAGGGTCTTGCTTTCTTATCCATTCAGCCACCCTATGTCTTTTGATCAGAGCATTCAATCCATTTACATTTAAGACTCTCTACCTTATGATTGGTGAGTTTTTTCCATTTACATTATTAATATATGAGGGACTACTACTACTGTTTTGTTTTGTGTTTTCTGTTTGCTCTATATCTCTGTTGTTTCTTTATACTTATGTTTCTGCCTGACGTTTTAGTTTGGTGGTTTTCTATGATGTTTTCTTCAGTTTCTTCTTTTTTAATGTCTTATGCCTCTGCTCTAGATTTTTGGTTCATTTTTAGAGTTTCAATATCTTTAGTAAACTATTTCTTATACTCATTAATTGTATTACTGAGCTCATCAAACTGTCTTTCTGAATTTTCTAGTAGATTGTTGAGTTTCTTCATAACAGCTATCTTGAATTATATGTCACATCATAGCCTACCATGACTTTAAGTTTGGCTTCTGGAGAATTGTCATTTTCCTTTTGTGATATTATGTTACTGTGATTTTTCATGTGCTTTATGAATTGTTCCTCTGCTGGCACATTTGAAGTACCAAACACCTTTCTGGATTGCCTCTAGTTACATTTTAGAGCTAGTACTTTCTACCCTCCACTGCCATTGCTAATGGCATTGCCAGTGTGCCCTTTTTGTGACTGCTTGTGCCTTCAAGATCACTGATACCTTGCTACTATTGATGTCACTGAGTCACCAGTGCCACAGCAGCTCATGGAGCCTCTGGCCTGGGGCACTGCTGCAGTTTTTTAGAACTTCAGGACTGGGGCACCATTTTAACTGCAATAAACCCTGGGGTCTTTGATGCAGCCTCCACTGTTGGGAAACAGAGGTGACTGTCCCCTACTCTGAGAGTAGAGCTGGCTGGGTCTGAGGGGAATGCCACCGATGTCTCTGGAGTCTCCAGATGCAGGCACTGTCTTGATCCCTGTAGACTTTGGCTGTGGGCTCTACCATTGCATCTGTCTCGACCACCCCCACATAGTCTAGCCCACCTACCTTCAGATGTACAGATGTGTTGATTTCTCAGACATCCTGGCATATGCTGTGTGGAGGATCCTTTGTCAGACTATGGGTGCCCTACTGTTTGTAACTTAAAGGTGAGAGAAAGAGAATGACTCATGCCACCATGATGCTCAGGAATTACTTTCTTAGCACTTCAAATATACTCAAGAATAAGCATAGTTCTCACTGAAGTCACTTGATTATTTTCTTAATGGAATAAAAGCAGTTTATACTTTTGTATCCTTATCTTAGCCTATTAATTCCATTTATTGACTGTGTATTTTCTATTAGAGTGTTTATTTTTATGCTTCAGATTCATTCTTGTTTTTAAATCTTCCTTTGGCTTCATTGTTAGTGTATGCACAGAAAAAAACAAACAAAAAAAAAACTTAACTACAAATTGGAATACATTCATCAAATTTCTATACAGCTATCCCTTTTCCATTTCTCCCTTCCATATCTCTGCTTAGTAGAAAATGGAGAGATGCTGTATGGGGAGATACCATCTGCCATTAAAAATAAAGATGCTTACTTTATATTTTGCACAATTGTAGTGGACATTGCTGGTGCCGTGCTTATCTCTTTACCTGACTAATATTCAGAGCCCCCAGCTGCTCTGTCAGCTGCTAATAGTTCATAACTTATCCTATCCCTCTCCTGCTTCCATTACTCCCCTTCTCCTGAGAATGTTTGTTTTTTTTCAATAAATAATGTGGATTTATGTCCCTCACTTGAATTCTGCTTTTAGGAAACTCAGCCTAAGACAATATCTAAATGTATGTGTTTCTTTTGTTTTCTCCCCTACAATTATATTTGGTCATATTTTTAGAGATCAGGGATAAAGCAACCTATGTGTACTTGGCATAAAATTACGTATTTGAAAGTAATATGATACACTTTTATGACCAATAATTGCAATATGCGATCACAGATCCTAATTGTTAGAATTTATATACACTGAAAAGTATGAGGGGTAAGTTGTAAAAAGAAATTGTTTACCTAATTTTATCCAGATGCCTAAGTCTTTCTTATAAGCGTCAAAGTTGAAATGTAAACAATGCCCACATTTGTTTAAGGTAATATTTTTTAAAATGAACATGATGACTAAAATCTATATGACCTGCATGGTGTTCAAAATACATAAGTCAGTGCCTGTTGTGACAACATTAATTCCATTTGTTTTTATCCGAGCCCTAATAATATACCCTATATGAAACCAACTTTTCTATTAAAAATTTAGAATTATGCAAGCTTATGTAGGAATACAAATCTCTATTATAGGAAGGTAAAAGGAAATATTTCTCATTTGCATTAGTGAGCAAATAATACTATGTTCCCTGCACTGTAGCCTAAGACCTAATATTTTTAGGCCTCTTACATAAAATAGGAAATAATTTTTGCTTGAATCTACCTTGACATACACATTACAGACATGTATGTATCTCCCAGCTCTTAAGTCTTTAAAGAATCCATTTAAAAAGTCTAATTCTGTTAAAATGGAAAATGCTTAAGTCAAATATATAACATATATAATATGTGTCAAATATATAATAAAACAGTTAAACAAAGGATAAGTCAAAAGGCTATATTGTAAGTTAAATCTTTTAATGGTTGTGCAAAGGGAAAAAATCATAAGCATTTTAAATATAGAAAACTATTTGCTTAGTAAAAACAGGAGGAAAAAAATATACATTCTGTGCACAAGAGGGCTGTTGTGGCAACACAAAGGACAATGACACCTCCAGTAGCCATGTATTGAAGATAAATGAAAGACAGAGATGCCTAAGCATCCAGAAGTATAAAATAATAGCTACAGAATATTGGCAAGAGCCAATGGAGGAAAGATAATATCTTTAGAAGATCAATATAATAGTATTTATAAAATAGTAATAATATTAGACTGGGAAGAGCTAAAGTTCCTATTTTTAATTATTCTATGCCTTTGTTACTCTTTCCTACTTTAAAATATAACTTGTGGTATTCTACTACATTTTAATTTCTGCTTTATGTAAACTCTGATTTGGAGTAATTATGTAAAGTCAAGAATTTTTAAATAGGAGTAATGGTACTAAGCCTAGCATTCTAATGCTGTATATCTCAAAATTATATTTCATATTTATATGTTAGTATTGACCCTTATTAATGATAATAATACTTGAAAATGTGCTTCTTCTTCTCCTAAGTAAGAGCATTAATTTTGTTAAAGAATAGCAGTGTTGTGTGTACATGCATTAGTTTAGTAACCCTAAGAAACAAGTTTAAAAAGTTACTATTAGGTTTACTGTTTTTAATCAATAGTTATTTTTGTAATGGGCTAGAAAAATTACTGAAGGTTTTAAAGGTCCAAGAAATAAACAACCATGAAAAAAGAGAAAAAATATGTAACTAGATAGGACATTTAAAATGAGAATTTAAATAAATCAGGTCGGACAGGTAAGTTGTTTGTTATTAACATTAGAAAATGGAAAGATTGAACTAGAAAGATAGGAAAAATAACATTGAATTGAAATACAAAAAACTATGCTCTTCTAACTGAAAAAAATCTGAACTCAATTGCTTGTAGTGTCTAATCAGAGAAAAAGGGAGCAAGTGTCAATACGGCCAATACAACATAGCTTTGCAATGATGGGCTGTGTAAAGTGAAACCTATAGCCAAAATAAAAATCTGCTGTACCAGTGTGGCTTAAATAAGCAAAACAAACAAACAAACAAAATACCTTTAAGACTATCATTTTGAGAGAGAATTGAAGAGTGAAATTATGGTGGTGAAGCATGGTAAATAGGACACTAGTGGAATACAAGTGAGGTCACAAAATTAGAGTGCATTTTAAGAAAAGTACAGGGCATAAATGATGGCAAATATATGTACATTATCCTGACAATTAAGGTCAGCTGGAGTATTTCTGCTAATAGTCCTCTGAAGATTGGAGCATTAGAGGGAAGAGAGAAAGTATATTTTTCAGGTAACGTTTTTGTCAGGAAACTGTTTTCTTGGCCAAGCTGTAATTTTTCTCTAAGTGTATAGCATAAGAGGAATGTCATTGGCTGACTTTTCCAAAGCATTTACATTATTATATAAATATAATCACTGGAGTTGATAGTGTGTGTGTGTGTGTGTGTGTGTGTGTGTGTGTGTGTGTGTGTGTGTTTTCCAGGACAATTTTATGTAATGTCTTAAAATTAAATGATAGAAACGTGCCAGCACTCCTCTTACAACTTTTCTCAAAGCATATTCTCTTTAAGTATTCATGCAATTTCCTACTTCATTATGTTATTAATTATACACCTAGTCTCTTCATTAAAAGTATGTGTATATGAATGACATAGTACTTATATAGGCACATTGATGTGTTAACTCTAAGCAGATTTCCGTTAACATAAGAAAATCTATATATGGTTTGACATCTTATAATAAATTCACCTGAAATTACATTTTACATATACTTCATATTTATAGTTTAAATTTTGTAAATATTTTAGAATGCTTCAAAAATACAGGTCATGAGGGAACTGCATTAAGTATTAAAAACCTATTGCTCTACAAAAAAGACCATGTGTGGGCTACCTTCGTCTGAGGAAAAGTACCACTGAAATTTCTTTTATTACCTGAAGTTGTAGCAGAAGTTCTTTTCCTAATTTGAGGGTTCCAAAAAATGTGAAGACAGGCAATCACCGCACAGATAATAGGCATGGAACTGTAGTCATAGCAATCGTGTATGGATTATAAGTAATTGATCATTAAACTTGGATAACACAGTCTATCTCGTGGGGACAAGCTAGGATAATAACGTGACAGATGTTTCTGTACTTGAGCTCCCATTATTAAAGTGTCTCCACTGCATGCATTCTTCCACCTTCCTCAGGTTCCTGAAAAAGTGCTGACTGGAGGGGGACATTGACTCTTTATAAGAGTTTGAAAATTGACTCAGAGTTTGAAATTTGGCAGCCTGCAATTCCAAGATAGTCAGATTATTAATTATATAGTTGAACAGTTTATTGCTTTTTACACGTAACTTGACTTTAGTAAATTAATTCATTTAACAAAACATTTATAGACTACTTAATTGATCTAGGTTTTCTTACAGGCATTGGGGGTACTATGGGGATGAAGACAAGATATATACTATGATACAACCTAATAGTCTAGCAGGAAACAGTAAATTTGAACAAATAGCTCACCATATAATTTCATAGAGAAGTAAACAAGAAATTTAAATAAGAATAAGATAAATTGAGAGGTATATATTAGAAACTAATTTCAGTTGTCTGGTGGGCAGTCTTTTCTGAGGAGGAAAGACAAAGCCTGGAGAGACCAGCCATATGAATGAACATGGTGTTCCAGGTGGAGCCAAGGCAAAACCCAAATGCATGAATGAAGTCAGTGTGTTCTTGTCATAGATAGAAGGCCAATGTGTTTGCAGTGGGGTAAGCTAGGGGCATAGTGGCACCAAATAAAAAGAGAAAATCCAGATTATAACATGTTTTTCTGTTTCAAAATCATATTTAAATGCCTACCTAGTGTACTAGTAGATTTGTACAAGAAGTATTTTATCAGAAAATGTTTTATAGTCTATATCCCTATGACTGTCATAGCAGCTTAAATCTTGGGCCCACTAAGTCATTTTAAAGAGCCCTTCATTCCATTCTCTTTTTCCATAAAACATTAATGTCATGTTCTGTCAAGGGACTTTCAACATTCTAGAACTCTCCATGTGGACTAAGGACATGATACCACAATGATAAGGCAGGGCGAAGAGGAAGCAACATTACTAAAACAGCACAGCACATAAATGTAGAAATTATTAAGGAAAATAATGTTTACAATCATTATTTTGGTAAACAGTTTTCAAAGTTGTATGAGTCTGTCTCATTTAGGATATGTATAATATTTGTTTTTGAATGTAAATATAGTCTGTAAAGGCTCAATAGATAAATATAAGCACGTTAAATTTAGTGAATATGTACATATGTTTTCTGCTTGTATCATAACACAGATAACTTTTTCTATGCATTGAAGAGAGATATATTAAAAGCCATAAACTTTTGTCTATGTGTGTGTGTATATATATATATATATATATATATATATATATATATAAATTACATGTTTGTATATGTCTTTAATTTTTTTAAATAATTTCATTTAAATTATTATAAGTCCAATTATTATAGGTCTTATATTTAAAGTTTTAAATTTAATTTCATGTTGATGCAAATGAAATACATTAACAAATACCATAAAGAGAGAATTGACGTACAGTAAGTGCTATGTTTTTAAGTATATTCACAGTCCTTGGTATTGTAGAATTTCTCAAAGGTTCTTACTAAACTGTTCAAATGAGAAAAAAGATTAAGAAAAAGAGCTAGTGAAACTGCAATTTCCATATGATATTGAGGCAAATCCCTGGTGGCTTGCCGGGGGAACCTTAGTGTTTTACATTTTTCTGAGAGAAAAGAACAAAAAGTAGTTTAAAATCATTGGACATCCTGCTTAGTAGCCTAATATTCTGGGAATTCACTGGAAGTCTTTTATTGAGCTAGATGAACCCTAAAAAGGAATTCAAAATGGCAGGTCCAGGTCCAAGAGTTCAGCACAAAGCAATTAAGTGTGTGCTGTTAGAAGACACAGGTCAGCCCATAGAGACAAGTATGCTTAGGTAAGTGACTCTGAGAGGAGAGCGTCTACAGGTGTGTGGACAGCTTTCACTTTACAAATGACTTTTGTGTTATTTCTCATATGGATGGGTGATAGAATTTACAAGTTAATATATTTAATAGGAATAGACATATTAATCAGGAATTAAAGGAACTATTAGGAAACAGCACTATATAAGCAGATTAGAGTAAATGCTGGTCATTAGATGATTTCTAGCTTACAATACACAGACTTCTTTATTCTAATTCTGGAGGGATCATTAAAAATGTCAGTTGAAGAGCACTAATTGGAGATGTAAACATGGATCAGGAAAACAAAAAATCCCAGAAATATGCGTGTTTCTATGAGGTGCTATCTTTTCCAGAAAATGTATAGGTTATATTTTCCTTAATGACTTTTATAGCCATCCTGTCTGTTTAGATTACACATTTATTTTTCAAAATAGTACATACTATAGGTTTTTAAAAATAAACAGAAAAGCAAATTATTTTTTTTTGCTGTACACAAATTGTTGAGATTGAGCTCTACTTTGAAAAAAAAATGGCTTGCTTGCATTTTTCTTTATAGATATATAATTTCATAAGGCCATTGCACATTTGAATGTAACTTATAACCTGACCTAACATGCATATCAAAATGCCCTGAGTATTTTGATCCTAGCATCATTAAACTATGAGAAATGGATGTTATAATAGAAGAAGCAATCTAATTTCTTATTATAGTTCTGGTGGTATAATATTATTATGCTAAGATGAAAATTCTGTAGTTCTTAAGCCTTTATGCGTAAGGTCCAAGAATAAGGTAATGTAATAAAATACATTCTCTCAGCAATCCTTTTCCCATTAAATTCAAAGTCTTGGGTGCTAAAAGCTTTAAAGTTATTTTATGTTCATTATAATAAAAGCCCACCCATAGGTAGCATTCTTACACACCCTAATTAAGAATTAAGAAATAGTCTGTAGGGGCCAGCTGAGTGGCTCAGTTGGTTAAGAGCTCACGCAAGAGTGCAAGCTTTGAGCAACAGCGGTTCGATGCCCAGCCCAAGCTGAGTTGCTGCTGAACTGCCAACAGGTGGCAGGATGGCTCAGCTAAAACAAACAAACAAAAAAGAAATAGTCTGTAGCCAGATTTGAAAACGATTCTTTCTAAATAAATAGTAATTAGTGCTTAACACCTGCACATATCATTTTCTTTTCCAATAAATTTACCATTTTGTGAGTAAGTAATATGAAAAAGGCATGTTCTTTGACCTTTAAAAAAATCCCAGAGAATGGCTGGGCTTGGCTTGAGGTGACATTTTTATTTATAGAAACCCTAGTGGAATATTTTCCTTCCCATTTATTACTGTAATTAATAATACTTGATGACTTTATAATGTATTTCTTCAGGGAAAATCAAAACCATGTTAGTATGTTTCCTATCTACTTCGTAAAGCAGAAATATTTTCTTAATAGCTTAAAAATTAATCATAAACAACTTAGCCTTTATTCAAGGTCACTAGAATAAATCAGTGTTAAAAACCAGGATTATAACCAAGCATTACCGTGAAGTGTCTACTCATATTGGAGACAACCGCACGACATTTTCCTTTCATTGAACCCTGTAAAGAAATGTAGCGAATTAGTTGAAAAGGAAGCACTGGTATAATTTTGTGAAAGTATTATTTTATCCTATTGGAAAAGGGAAGTAAAATCAAACTCGTGTCATATATAATAGGGTCATTATAAAATATAAAAGTAAAATGAATTGAAAACCCTAAGTGTGTTTATTGAAAACGTTTTAACTTCGTTCGTCTGTATCCATTGCCAGACAGGGTTTGAATACATAATGACTAGTTAGGCTTTGAATTGGAATCAGCGTCTAGCAAGAGGACATGAAGGCAGACACAAAGCATTAGTTTCTTTCCATAAGTTCTATTTCCAGTTAATTCAGGTGATTCTGGTAAAACCAAAGGAACAAGAACAATCAATACAGAGATTTTTCTCTGTTACCCTTGTTACATTTATTACCAAAATGAATAGTGAAGATGAATTTGTGTGAAGGCAAATGAAATGCTGGTTCTTTTTTTAATGAAAGTTTATTGGTTCTTAAACTTAGTCATCCCCAGATAAAAAGCAGCTAGAGGCCATATCCTAACTTTTTAGATTGACCAATCCAGCTTGAGGACCATGAACAAAGGTTTGTG
Source organism: Hipposideros larvatus (assembly GCA_031876335.1). NCBI lineage: Eukaryota > Metazoa > Chordata > Mammalia > Chiroptera > Hipposideridae > Hipposideros > Hipposideros larvatus. The sequence goes on from CM063088.1 coordinate 152,996,963, forward strand.
GATTACCATTGATGGTCATCAGCCTTCACAAATGATATATTCAAGTAATTGTATATCTGTTAGCTATTTCAAATGGCCCCACGTCAAATTTTTCATTAAAATGTCTCAAGGCATTGGATTGCACAACCTATTTTTTAAAATTGATTTTTCCAAAAAAGCGTGGTTAATTTTATCAAAGAATTTGGAGTGTTAGAGAACGAAAGTTGAAACAGTTTTAATTAGAATGACTTTGTATTCATTTACATGGATGCAATGTTTAAGTAACATGATTAAATAACCTAAAAATACAGAATTCTATTGAATCAAAGTTTCTGTTGCCATCAGTACAGCTCTCAGATGTAAATTTTGCAATTAAAACTCAAAGGGGTAATTTTATTTTTATATTCACCCCAATATGCAGGACTTTAGATGAATAAATACAGTAAGAGAATGGCTTCTGAAAAATAAAGTGCAATGGAGCTGAAATACATCACCCAAAACAATTTAGACAATAACAAGAAGTAAATTTGAGTGTTCCTCTGGAGATCAGTTTTCAAAGCCCCATATTTTCAAAGTTCTTTCGTCAGCTGAATAATATGCTTGCCTTTCATTGTTGTATTAAAAATCCATGCCATCTCTTTGTCTCTTATCCCGCTATTATGTTTTCATGATCAGAATCATGTGGATTTCAGACTGTAATATCAGAATGGAATAGGCTTTTGCATTTCAAAACTCACATCCCCAGTGTTCAAGCTGCTGATCGCCGTTTAACAAAGCATGTACCATTTCTGATTGTTTCATTATAAATCTAATGCCAGGCAAGCAGATGTAGGAGGCTGCCTTGTGACCCAACCAAACATATTTTTTTCACAGGAAAGGCTACATGCCTTGTTATATCAGATGACACACCTGCACAGTTTGATGTACATGTAGGACTTGCCCTAACAGTGGCATTTGAAATATTTTCAATGTACTTAAATCAACAAAAGGGTAATATTTAAGAGAATGTTACCTAATATATAGAATAAGCAAAAATATGCTGTATGTAAAATTTTGTTCCTATAGATTTAAAAATAATTGTCTGAGACCAATAGTGAAATAAATATATAAATAATAAAGAGCAACAGCAATACTTAAATTATCATGATACTTCAAAGCTTTTCTCAAAAAAGTCCACATGTAAATACCACCATAAATACAGTTTTAAAAGGAAAATACACGTTACCTTCAGTAAAAAATAAGAAAATTATATTTATTCCTATTTTGTGTTCTAGTCTCTGTTTTCTACCTCCCAGTTCTAATTTCCAGCAAGACTACTTAGGTTGGTGGTCATTTACTTATTTATAAATATTTAATGTAAGTAGTAAATATTTATAAATTAAAACATACACATGCCCTCATCACTACAAGAAAGATAAAGTGCATGATTAAAAGAAAGAAGCAAAACATATGTTATATTGAAAACAATTACCAAGTTATTTTCCAATATAGATAAATATAATACTGAGATATTAAACCTCTATATCTCAGAAGATTAAAGGCAATTAGATTGCATGATGGCACATATGATATGACAGGAAATTAGACAGCCTTGTCACTGCAAGGAAGTTAAACCCAAATGGTACTTTTTGTGGACTCCTAATAAAATTTGGAATGACAATTTTTTCCAGTGTTAATTCCACAGTTATAATGATGCAAAAAGCTAAATATAATACACACTTTATAATTTAACTCTAATTATATAAATTGCAATAGACCAAAGATTAATAGTCTTATAGAAATACACTTGGCACATAAAATAATAACCCCCAGTTAAATCCCACTTGACATTCTATGATGCTGTGAGAAAAAAAATGATTGATACAAAGTTCATTTGTATGTCTGTTGCAAATTAAATATTACATACACACACATATGTATAGTTGACTATCCCTTATGATCCCAACAAATTAAAATGATTGTGTATAATTTGCTGATGATTTATTTCCTTCTGTATTTTTTACAAGAACTGTGTACATATATGGCTCTTCCTCAAATCAGGAAAAAACTTGGGTGACTTTGACTTTCAAGTGTCTTCTATAGTAAGCCAAATGGAGGAGTCATAATAGCTTTGTGCTAATGATTTTATATAACACATTTTTCAAGTGTTACTTCAGGAAAAAAATCTGCACTCTATGTCCTCCATGAAATCCAACATTAATTAGTTAGGATTTTGTATTGTACAAGTTGGTGATTTATATCCCTGGCATTTTTAATATATTTTGATTTAGATGTCCAGCCTCGGTAGACCTTTTGTACAGTCTTTAGTCTTGTACCTTCTATTTTATCTTATGTTTATTCTACCTGATTTCTTTTTGTCTGTTTCGTTTGGTTTAGTTTATTTTTAACTACCTTTAGGCAAGCATAAATGAAAACAGAATGTACTCAGACTCTAACTGTTCATGCTAACTGACATGCCCCCTTTTGTGCACCTCATCAGCTCTTCAAACAAAGCTGAAAGCCCACAACGAAACACGAAGCTCTTGGTTTCTGACTAATTTTAAGTTAAAATTATTTACTTTAACTACAATACCCCCACCTCTAAAGATAACTCAGGAGTACTAAAGGAAAATAACTATTCTCTCATATTCAGAACTATGATTTTAATATTAAAAAATAAGGAATGATAATATCAATGTACACCATCATTTTATGCCTTTCAATCTATCCACCCTGTCACTTACAGCCCCCAGGACTTGAGCGGGTAACCATATCTACAGAAATCTAGGTAAACGCATGCATTGCCTCTAACGTGACGGTGTTCTTAAAATTGTTTCCCAGTGACTAAATGTAATGGAAATGTGGGAGGATGCAAAAGCAAATGTAAAGCTATAAATCTTATAAGCTCTTTATATGTACTATTTACTATACAAAAGGGACCTGACTTGCTCTTCTGATCCTTGTGAAACTATTAGTGTTCAGTCCTATAAGGCAGAAAATTCCTATAAGGTAGAGTTTTCTCTTACCTATTGAGGATTTTAATGTATTGCAAGTTTCAGAATAACAGGTGGAGAATAATGAAATGCTCTGCATAATTTAATGTGGGCAACATACTTTATTTTTAGGAGAGGGGTTTGTTTGTGGAGGGCTTGAGCTAAAGGGAATTTTTTTTAATTTCCACATGAGAAGAATTCTCTACTGTATGTCATCTAATAAATCCAATTTTTTAATATCAGGTTTTCTATTGCAAAATTGGTTATTTACATCCCTCAAGTTGGAAATATATTTTAATTTAGATGTTCTGCTTTCATTGTCCCACATTAATTTTTTTGTTTGCTTTTACCATGTTAATTTCATCTGATTTTTTTTATTAAGAAAAAATAATGATTATATTTTTTGAAGTGAAATGCACAGCCAAATGCACCAGTCATAAGGGCCCAATTGTCTTACTATATACCTAAACCAGTGTGATCACTATCTCAACCAAGATATTAAACAATAATATCACTCTTAAAGCTTTCTATTCCGGTCAATTCACATCCAACAAAGGTAACAAACCACTGTTCTGAATTCTATCTCTGCAGATGAATTTTTCTAGCTCTAGAGCTTCTTATAAATGGTTTTATACAGTATATGCTGTTTGGTTTCTAACTTCTTTCTCCCAATACAATATATTTGACATCTATCCATATTGTGGAGTGTTTCAGTCGTTCTTTATTTATATTGTTGTGTAGAATTCCATTGCATGAATATACCATAATTTGTTTATCCATTCTCCTGTTCATAGATACTTAAGTTGTTTCCAATTTTGAGCTAGTGTTTACTAAAGTTTTTATATTTCTAAAAGATAATTTTGATTTTTTTTCTTTTATTTCTCTTGAGTAAACAACAAAGCTGAAATTGATGGCCTAATGATACCTAAGAGTGGGTCAAAGGATAGGTTTATGATTAACTTTATAAAAAGTGCCAGATTATTCAAAAGTGAATGTACCACCTTACCTTCCCACAAACAATGTATGAAACCCCCAGGTTCTGCACATCTTCATCCATGTTTGGTATTGTCAATCCTTTTAATATTAACCATTCAAGTAAATCTATAATTTTCCTCACCATGGTTTAAATTTGGATTTCCTTGATGACAAATGGTTTCAAGCATCTTTTCACAGGCCTATAGGCCACTTGAATATCTTCTCTTCTATAGAGTCTGCTTAATTTTTTGCCGAATTTTGTTGATATGTAAGCATTATTTACATCTGTAGAATAAAGTTCTTTGTCAAATATAAAACATATACTAGAGAAAATTATTTCCTTTTTGTTGAGTGCCTTTCAAACTCAAAAGATATTTAGCACAAATAGATAATTGAAATTGATATCATTATTATGCTTTATTCTGTAATATGGTAAATTTATTTAGCTTGCTTTCAAATGTTACATGAACTATGCATTCTTGAGATAAACACTACTTGATAGACAACATAATTCGAAATAGCTTTATCATTGTGTCTGTTTGGCTAGGCCCCATCTCCATTTTGTTTTGTTTTTTTTCTTCTGTGAGCCTCAGTTTCCTTGCAGGAATATTGATATCTCCTACATCATAGGTAGTAAATTATTTTATTTTTTAACTTTTCTTATTAAATGTATTGGGGTAACATTGGTTAGTAAACTTATATATGTTTCAAGTGTCTATTTCTATAATACACATCATCTGTATATTATATTGTGTATTCACCACCCAGAGTCAGTTCTTCCATCACCATATACTTAACCCCCTTTACCCTCTTCTACCACCCCCTATTCCCCCTTCCCCTCTGTTAACAACTAAACAGTTGTCTGTCTGTGATTTTTTGTTTGTCCTGTTTGTTTCTTGCTTTTGGTTTTATCTCACATATGAGTGAAGTGATACGGTTCTCGACTTTTTCTGTCTGATTTATTTCACTTAGCATGATAATCTCAAGATCCATCCATATTGTCACAAATGGCAGTATTTTATCTTTTCTTATGGCTCAGTAGTATTCTGTTGTATATAAGTACCATATCTTCTTCATACAGTCATCTATCTAAGGACACTTTGTTTTTTTTCATGCCATGACCACCATGAATAATCCTGCAGTGAACATAGGAGTACATATATCTTTATTAATAAATGTCAGATTTTTTGGGTAGATACCCAGAAGAGAGATGGCTTGGTCATATACTAATCCTATTTTTGATTTTTTCAGGAACCTCCATACTGTTTTTTCCATAGTAGCTGTACCAATTTACATTCCCTCCAGCAGTGTATGAGAGTTCCTTTTTCTCTACAGCCTCTCCAACCCTTGCTATTCCTTATCCTGTTGATAATAGCCATTCTAACAGATGTGAGATAATATCTTACTGTGTTTTGATTTGCGTATCCCTAATAGCTAGTGAAGTTGGTATCTTTTGGTATACTCTTGGCTCTTTGTTTGTCTTCTTGGGAGAATTGTCTGTTCAGGTGTTCTGCCCATATTTTAATTGGATTATTTGTTGAGTTGTATGAGTTCTTCATATTTTGGATATTAGCCCTTTATTGGAGGTGTTGTTTACAAATATCTTCTCCCATTCAATTTGTTGACTCTTGGTTTTGTTGATGTTTTCTTTTGCTATGCAGAACCTTTTTAGTTTTATATTATCCCATTCATTTATTTTTGCTTTTACTTCCCTTGCTTTTGAGGTCAAATTTATAAAATTCTCTTTGAGCCGAAGGTCCATAAGTTTAGTGCATATCTTTTCTTCTATGCAGTTTATTGTTTCATGTTTTATGTTTAGGTCTTTCATCCATTTTGAGTTAATTTTGGTATATGGTGACAGATACCAGTCTAGTTTCATTCTTTCGCATGTGGCTTTCCAATTTTTTCCAAGACCATTTATTGAAGAGGCTTTCTTTTGTCCGTTGTATATTTTTTACTCCATTGTCAAAAATAATTTGCCCATATATATGTAGTTTTATTTTCTGGGTTCTCAATTCTGTTCCACTGGTCTGTGTCTCTGTTTTCTGCCAATACATAATGTTTTGATTATTGTAGCTTTGTAGTATATATTGAAGTCAGAGAGTGCGATACCTTCAGCCTTCTTCTTTTGTATCAGGATTTCTTTGGCTGTTTGGGGTCTTTCTTTGATTCCATATAAATCTGATGATCTTTTGTACTATTTCTTTTAAAAATGTCATTGGTATTTTGATTGTCATTGGTATTGCATTAAATCTGTGTATTGCTTTAGGTTATATGGCCATTTTAACTACAATTTTATTTTCTTGTGTCATCCTTCTGCTGGTAGTAGTAACAGGGTACTACTGTTACTACTATCATTACTGTTACTATCATGCAAGGGTAATACAGCCTTGCATGATGAATTTGGAAGAGAACCCTCCTTTTCTATTTTTTGGAAGAGTTTGACAAGGATTGCTATTAACTTTTGAATGTTTGGTACAATTCACTAGTGAGTCTGCTGTCTCCTGGTCTTCTGTTTGTTGTGAGGTTTTTGATTACTGATTTAATCACCTTACTATAATCAGTCTGTTCATATATTCTATTTTTTTCATAATTCAGTCTTGGTAGGTTTCATCATTTTGGAAATGTATCCACTTTTCTAGGTTGTTAAATTTGTTGATGTATAATTGTTCATAATAATCTCTTTCCACCCTTGGTGTTTCTGTAGTATCAGTTGTAATGTGTCCTCTTTTCTGATTTTATTGATTTGAGTCCTTTTTTTAATAAGCGAGTCTATCTAACTTTGTCAGTTTTCTTTGATATTTTCAAAGAATCAGCTTTTAATTTCATGGATCTTTGCCATCGTCCTTTAGTCTCTTTCATTTCTTTCTGCTTTAATTTGTTATTTCCTTCCTTCTACTAACTTTGAAAAACACTTGTATCTCTTTTTCCAGTTCCTTGAGTTGTAAATTTGGGTTATTCGAATTGTTTTTATTGCTGTAGGCATTTATTGCTATGAATTTTCCTGTTATAATGACTTTCATGTTTCTTGTGTACTTGAATATATATTCTGCTGCTTTTGGGTAGAATGTTCTGTACTTATAGATACCAGGGGTGCCAAAAAATGTATACACATGACTTGTATTCATCTTTTGTTGTTGATGTATATTGTGTATTATAATTTTAATATAGTTTTTTTTCCTTTCCTAAAATGTACATACATCTTTTTGACACCCTCTGTATATATGTTTTAACTTCATCTGGACTCATGTGTCATTTAAATTCAAATATTTGATATCAATTTTCTGCCAAAATGATCTATCCATTGATGAAAGTGGGGTATTAAAGTCCCCTGCTATTACTACAATGCTATATATTTCTCCCATTAGATCTGTTAATATTTGTTTTATTGATTTATCTGCTCCTATGTTGAATACATATTTACAAATGTTATATCCTCTTGTTTGACCTCTTGTTTATCATTGTGTAATGTCCTTCTGTGTCTCATGTGATAATCTTTCATTACAGTCTGTTTCACTGGATAAAAGTATAACTACTCCATCTTTCTTTTGGTTTCATTTTGCATAGAATATCTTTTCTGTTTCTTCACTTTCAGTCTGTGTTCTTACATCTGAACTAGAGACAACGTATAAATGGGTCTTGTTTTTTATCTATTTCTTACTCTATATATTTTGATTAGAAAATTTAATATATTTGAAGTAATTATCAATAGGTGTGTACTTATTGCCATTTTGTTAATTATTTTCTGGCTGTTTTATAGCTCCTCTGTTCCTTTATTCTCTTGTTTTCTTTGTTATTTAATAATTTTTATAGAGGTATGCTTAAATTCCTTTCTCTTTATCTTTTGTGTATGTACCATAGGTTTTTATGAGGCTTACATATAACAATTTATGTTTATAACAGTCTATTTTAAGTTGAAACACCTTAAGTTTGAATGCATTATAAAGCTCTGAATTTTTACACCTTCCCCACACATTTTAGGTTTTTATTGTCAGATTCTACATCTTTTTATCATGCATTTCTTTAATTATTATAGTTATATGAGTAATTACTTTTATTATTTTTGTTTTTAAACCTCCACTCACTCTATAAGTGATTAATCCACAAACTTCACGGTATTCTAAATTTTTCATATATTTACTTTAACAGTGATATTTATACTTTCATATATTTTCCTGTTATTAATTAGCACTCTTTTTATCTTCAAGAAGTTCCTTTAACATCTTTTGTAATGTTCATTTAGAAATGAATATTCAAGAAACTAAGGAAAGTAGAGTCAAAAGTAAAGATAGAACAGAAATCATAGTGGTTGAACCTGAACTTACTCTTAGGCCATTCTAGAAGGGTTACAGTTTGATAACTAAGGGGCCTGGTTTTTAACATATTCCTGGGGAGATTGGACAAGACCTTGCTTGGATGTATAGAAGGTAATTGGAAACACCCCAAACCCTGTGACACTAGGAATTAATCTATAGCTTCCAGCAGAGCAATGCTTTTCAATATTTCTCTGTAGGCTCTAGGTCAGAAAAAAATATTTTACCCATAAATTTGTAACGAAGGGCCTGAACTTCAAATGTGTTTTGATTTTAAATTTATACTGTGTGTTCCAGAAAGCAACAAGGTATGAAGTTAAGATGAAAATATATCCCAAGCCAAGAAGCACCTGATAAAAGCAAATGCAAAGATGTTCTAAAAGAAAGCAGAGTCAACTCAATTCTCATAGGATTTCCACAGAAAAATTTTAATTTAAGATTAGCTCAGGGATTTCTGCTTACAGTAATGGTGAACTGTGTTAACCTGAATGGTTCTCCAGCTCAGAACAAATGGAAAAGTCAGTGAAATATATAGATCTCAGCATAGACCTACACTGATATTGTTATAGATGTATCTGCATGAAGGCATATAAAGATACCAAGATAGTGAAGAAATACTGGGTCAAGATCTAGGAGAGACTAGCGATCCAGGGACATGAGCATAGCATTTGGGTCTGCTTTTACTCTGGAGACACTTACCTATTTTGAAGGGGACTGATAATCTGAAAAGCTGAGGAGCAATTTTGACAATCCTCTATTGTTAGGAGTAAGATGTTGAAGTCAAGGTCTTGCTAGTAGTATATGCTAATGAACACACTTTCTGTGAGTTCATTCGAAGAGGCTGCACCCTAGGAATATGGGTGAACCAGAAATAGAAATGATCTAATAGACTGTAGCTCAACTTTGGATCACTTCAGTCCTGAATTGGACTGTAATTTTTACAGAATGATTCTCCCCAGGCACCTGGCAAATGCAAAGCAGATTCCCTGCAGAGGAAAATAACATTGTCTAGGCCTGAAATGATTTCTATAAAATATATATACAATATCCACCACTCAATCAAAACTAATCAGATACCTCAAGAGATAAGATAATGTGTTTCTAAACCATAACAAGCAATAGATAATTGAAACCGAGCCATAAGGGATCCAGATAATGGAGTTGTCAGAAAAAGACATTAAAGTAATCATCTTTAAATAGATAATCAAATATAAGCAACATTGAGATTTTCAGCTGATAATTGGAAAGTATAATAAGAACCATATAAAATTCTATAATGGTGAAATACAATAACAAAAATTAAGAAAAGGGAGAATATGGTATTTTTAATGTAGACCCTTGGCCCTCCCTCCAACATGTGCCTTCTTAGATTGGGACATGTCCTGGGTTTATGGTCTATTCTGATTTTATTTTTATGCATGTAATGTTTTGTGAGTTGACCCCTGTTTTGTTTTCTTTTTTCTTAATGAAATTCTTTTCTCTCACTTGCAATGTATCTTACAGAAATTCATCAACTCTATTATATGTCTATATATGGATACATGGGCATATATGTATAACCATACCTAACATATATGAATATATATATTTCCATACCTAATGTATGTATTTTCCTATACCTAATGTATATGTCTTTTCCTGTTTTTCTCATCCTTTGATTGTGTTAGTGGGCATCTAAATGGGGTTTTAATTAAACCCCATACTGAATTCATGAGTATTTTAAAGAAAAGTTGGAAGATAAAGTAGGCATTAATTCTATCTGCATTTTAAACTTGAATGTCATCACTTGAGATATAATTTTTCATTGATGTTCATTTTTTTCAATCCCCTATATTTATTATTCATTTAGTTTTACAAAACAACATAATGATTAGACATTTACACCCCTCACAAAGTGATAACACTCCCCACAAGTCTCCTACCCCTCTGACATCATACATATCTCTTTCAATACTATTGACTACATTCCCAATGCTGTATTTTATATCACATGACTCTGTGTCTATATCATCTATATCTATATGTCTATGTCTATAAATATATCTATATCTATATCACCTATAGATATAGACAGATAGATATTTAATTATAGTTGACATTCAATATCATTTTATATTAGTTTCAGGTATACAGTGCAATGATTAGGCATTTATGTAATCTATGAAGTGGTCCCTCCGATAAGTTCAGTACCCTAAACAGTCTTTACAATATTATTGGTTATATTCCCCATACTGTATTTCACATCCCCTATGACTATTTTGTGACTACCAATTTGTACTTCACCCTTCTCACTCATCCCCCATTCTATTATCTAACTTTAAAGATTGTTTTCTTCTCTTTATGCCAGTAATTCATTGCCACATATAGACCTTTCAGTGATGAACAAGAAAATACCCTTTCCCTTAAGGAGCATATGTACTTAGAGAGGAAATGGTTAAGAAAAATAGGCTATTAAAACTTGGTATGATTAGCTTTAGGTTAGAAGTAAGTGCAAGATGAGAACTTAGGGAATGATCTCTTGCCTGGTCTACAGGAGATGGGAAAGTCTTGAAGGAGTTGCATTTACCTTAAAACTGAAGGATCAGCATTTGACAAATGAGGAGAAATAGCATTTCAAGTGAGATTTATTAAAATCTGTAAAAAAGAGTCCTGCATGGTTAGAGTAAGACTACGAGAGCAAAATGATTTCTTTTTTTTTTTTTTGGTATTGAGTTGTATGAGTTTTTTATCAATTTTGGATATTAACCCCTTGTCAGATTTATCATTGGCTCATTGGCAAATATCTTCTCCCACTCGGTAGAATATCTTTTTGTTTTATTGATGGTTTCCTTTGAAGTGAAATAACTTTTTAGTTTGATGTAGTCTCACATTTACCTTTTCTTTTCCTTCCCTTGCCTGAAGAGATATATCAGTAAAAATATTACTAAGGGTAATATCTCAAATTTACTCCCAATATTTTCTTCTAAGAGTTTTATGGTTTCCTTGCTTACATTTAAGTGTGTAATCAATTTTGAGTTTATGTTTTGTATATGGCATAAGAATGTGGCCTAATGTCATTTTTTTGCATGTCCAGTTTTTCCAGCACCATTTATTAGACTGTCTTTATCCCAATATAATTTTTGCTTTCTCCTCCCCCTTCCTCCCCAAAAAAGCAAAGGGAAGTGCCAATATTTCATGAAAGAGAAGCAAATCTAACATATGATCATGAAGGCTTTCATCCCTATTTTCAAACAACTATTAACATCATGGAACTATTTGAGACTTTAAAAAATGAGAAAACACTATAAATAATTTGTTTTTCAAAAACATCCTTCTAGATTAAATATGTTAAAAAGATTGCTCAAGTCTAGTCTAAATACCAGGATATCATTTATAGCAGTAATCCAGGGAAACTTTTATAGGGCTCACAGATATCATTAATAGAATCAAGAGAAGAACATGCCGGTATAGATGGGGCCTGGCAATTGGTTGAATATGTAGAAGAGTGAAAAAGATGCCATAAAAAGGAACCCAGTTCCTGGCTTGTACAATGTTTAGAGGCCACTGAATTTGCAGAGATAAGGAATTATTTGGTTTTTTTTTTTGGGGGGGGGGGAGGAAATATCATAGGCTCAATATCAGTCACTTTGAATTTGAAATGCCTAATTTGTCCTAAGGCCGCTAAAGATAGAATTTCTGAATTTAGATTTGAAGAGGGATATTTACAAAAGATTCAAATTTGTGTTTAATCAGCTTCCAAATATAACTGAAACCTTTGTAGTGGATAAGAACAACTCAAATAGTGATGTCAAATCATGGACAAAGACTTCCTATTGGGCAGTGAAAGAATTGAGGGACTAAAACTTTATTTTTAAAAACTGAAATGAAAAATCCCAAAATACAAAATTTCAGAGAGCATTGCACATGGTTCAGGTACATATTAATTTTAGAATCTTGGGGTTTAATTATATATAAACATGTATTGTATGCTAGGTTACAGTGTAAAATTTATTTTTTAACTGTGGGCCATAGTCAAAATCTTTTTAAGCCATTGACCTAGAGAAAACGTATAGAATAAAAAGAAGGAAGGCTTAGAACTTTGATTGCAAGAACGACAATATTCATAGTTGTAGTAGGAGAGGAGCCCGTCACAGATGGAGAAGAAATAGGCAGAGGTAGGAAAGGTGCTGTTCTTAAATCATATAATTGTGGAGAATGTGGCAAACATTGTGACCTATTCCTGAATGCTTGTGTAAGAAGCATGAAAAAAATGGAGGGTATTGCAATAAATAATCACTACTGGCTCCAATGTCCTTCTCGTATTTCAGTGGAGAAAGAAATCTATGAGTCATGGTTGGCAGCATTGTCTCATTCACTCCCACTTCATCAAATCCCATGGATTAAACTTCCTAATATTTTGAGAATCTTTCCACTTTTCCCCGTGTCACTACCAGGTTGTAGTCCCAGCAACCTCCAATATTGGTGTAATAGCCTCTTAACTGTTCTGTTTGTGTGTACTTTTTTATATCCTTCTAAGCTCTATCCATGTTGCACCCAATATAATCATTTCAAATCAAAATGCACATCTTGTTCATTCTTCACCCCCAGGTTGATCCAGTGTAATAATTTTGATATGTTGCCTTTCAGCCATTTTAATGAGTATTCTAAGTATTTCAATTTTACAAAATTGTAGAAATAGCCCTCCAAAGATAATTATATCCTACTTTTTTTACTTGTCACTGTATACTGATAATTTATTCCATGTTAGTACATATTCTCCAAAAGCAAGGGTTTTAATGGTCCCATTACATTGCAGCAGATGCAAATATACTTAATTATTACACTATTAAGTTACTTATTACACTATTAAGACACCCTTAAGTTTCCAATTTATCAACATTTACAAAATGATGATACAAACATGCTTGAGTATATTTCTTTTATCATATATGATTATGTATTTAGGAGAGAATCATAGAAGTTACATAATATAATGATTATTGAGTACAAAACTACATAAATTATTTATACATAGGATAAGAACATATTTTTGATTCTTGAGAAATATTTATAAGTGCTTCCTTAAAAAATTGTACTAATTTATATTTCCACCAACACTGTGAAGATATCCTCTGTACTCTTTTTTCTCTCCGCCTGAATTTTAAAACCTTGTCTGTTACAGTTCTCAATGATTCAGTCTCAACTTTTTTAAATTTTGAGACTTTCTTTTTTTATTTCTTTTTTAGAGCAGTTTTACCTTTACAACAAAAGTCAATGGGAAGTATGGAGATTTCCTATGTGCCTGGTGCCTTTCTGCCTCCACGTGCATAGCCCCCCCGTTATCAGTATCACACACCAGAATGGTATATTTTTTGTATATTATATTCACCCAAAGTCCATAGTTTGCCTTAGGGTTCACCCTTGGTGTTGTATATTCTGTAGTTTTCAACAAATTTAGAATATATATATATATATATATATATATATATATATATATATATTCCCATCCATCATTATATTAGCATACAGAGTGTTTTCTGTGCCTTAAGAAGCCTCTGTGCTCTACTGATTCATCCTGCCTCCCACCCCAACACTGGGTAAACAATGATATTTTTGCTGTCTCCATCATTTGCATAGTCCAGATTTTCATATAGTTGGAATCATACAATATGTAGCCTTTGTCACATTGGCTTCTTTCACTTAGCAATATGCATTGAAGTTTACTCCATATCTTTTCCTGGCATGTTAGCTCATGTTTTTTAATCACTGAGTAGCATTCCATTGCCTGGATGCAATACAGTTTATTTATCCATTCATCTACTAAAGGACATTTTGGTTGCTTCCAAGCTTTGGCAATTATTTAGCAATTAGAGCTGCTATACACTTCCATGTCCAGGTTTCTGTGTGGACATAAGTTTTCAACCCTTTTGAGTAAATACTGAAGGGAACAATTACTGAATTGTATAGTAAGAGTATGTTTAATTTTGTAAGAAACTGCTAAACTTTCTACAAAAAGTGGTTGTAACATTTTGCATTCCCACAAGCATGACAGTCCCTGTTGCCCCATGTTCCCAACATCATTTGTTATTGTGAGTGTTCTGGGTTTAGGCTGGTCTACTCTGTACTGGTATTTTGTTGTTTTAATGTACATTTCTCCAATGTCATAGGATGTAGAGCATCCCTTCATAAGCTTCTCTGTATATCTTGGTGAGGTGTCTGTTAAGGTCTTTGACCTGTTTCTTAACTGTTTTTTTTTTTTCTATTATTGAGTTTTAAGAGTTCTTCAGATATTTTTGGACAACTGATATGTCTTTTGCAACATTTTCTACCAGTATGTGGTTTGTCTTCTAATTCTCTTGATAATCGTCTTTCACAGAGCAGAAGTTTTTAATTTTAATAAAGTTCAGATTATCAATTATTTATTTTATGGATTGTGTCTTTGTTGTTTTATCTAAAAAAGGCATCACCATACCCAAGGTCATCCCCTATGTTATCTTCTAGGAGTTTTATAGTTTTGCATTTTACATTTTGGTCTGTAATTCATTCTGAGCAATTTCTTGTGAAGGGCATTAGGTGTGTTTCTAGATTCTACTCTTATTCTTCTTATTATTATTATTATCATTATTATTATTATATATGAATGTCCAGTTGTTTCAGCACCATTTGTTGAAGAGACTATATTTGTTCCATTGTATTGCTCCTTCTCAAAAGTTAGTTGACTATGTTTATAGGGATAATTTCTGGGCTCTCTATTCTGTCTCACTGATCCTTTTTTTTTTTTTTTCACCAATACCACCCTGTCTGGATTCCTATAACTGTATAGTAAGTTTTGAAGTAGGTCAGCATCAGTTTCAAACTTTGTAGTTTTCCTTCAATATTGTGTTGACTTTTCTGGGTCTTTTGCCACTACGTATACAGTTTATAATAGTTTGATTATATTTATAAAATATAAATATTTATAAAATATAGGGTTGGTGCAAAAATAATTGCGTTTTATTTATTTATTATTTTTTTTTGTATTTTTTCTAACCCTTTTAAACTGCAGTTGCGTTTGCACCAACCTAATAAGTTACTGGGACTTTGATTGGGATTGCATTGAATCTATAGATCAATCAGGGAAGAACTGACCCTAGACAATATTGAGCCTTCTTATCCATGAACATGGAATATCTCTCTATTTATTCAGTTCTTTGATTTTATTCATCAAAGTTTTCTAATTTTTCTCATATAGATCTTACATATACTTTGGTAGATTTATGCTTATATGTTTCCATTTTCTGGGCACCACTGTAAATGGCATTTTGTTTTAATTTCAGATTCCACTTGTTAATTGTTGGTATATAGGAAAGCAATTGATTTGTGTGTGTTTCTTAACACCTTGCTATAATTTCTTACTAGTTCTAGGAGGGTTTCTTTTTGTTTTGTTTTTTATTTTTGTATTCTTTCAGATTTTCCCTAGAGACAGTTATATCATCTGTAAACAAAGACAGTTTAAAGTCATGTTCCCAATCAGTATACCTTTTATTTATTTTTCATGACTTATTGCATTAAAAAAGAATTTGTTTGTTGTTGAAAGGATTGGTAAGAGGAGAACAGTCTTGCCTGGTTTCTAATCTTTGTAGAGTAATGCTGGCCTCATAGAATGAGTCAGGAGAATTCCCTCAGCTTCTATCCCATGAAAGAGACTGTAGAGAATTGGTTTAATTTCTTTCTTAAGTGTTTGATAGAATTCTCGAGTGACCTCACCTGGGCATGATGTCTTTTGCTTTGGAAGGTTAATTATTGATTCAATTTCTTTAATAGACATAAGCCTATTCATATTACGTTTCTTCTTTGAGTTTTGGTAGGTTCATTTTTCAAAGAATTTGTCCATTTTATCTAGGTTATTAAATTTGTGGGCATAGAGTTGTTAACAGTATTCTTTATTTTTTAATTTCCATGGGATCTGTAGTTATGTGTTCTCATTCATTTCTCATCTTACCAATCTGTGTCCTCTCTCTAGTTTTCTTATTTAGCCTGACTAGAGGTTTGTTGGTTTTATCAGTCTTTTCAAACAACAAGGTTTTGGTTTTGTTGATTTTCTCCATGGATTTTCTGTTCTCAATTCCATTGATTTCTGCTTTAATTCTTATTATTTCCTTTCTTCTGTTTATTTTGGATTTACTTTGTCCTTCCTTTTCTAGTATCCTAAGGTGGGACCTTAAGTTGTTGATTTTAGATCTTTTCTAATATATGCATTCATTGCTATAAATTTCACACTAAGTGTTGAATTCACTACATCTCACAAATTTTGATATGTTGTTTTCATTTTATTTAGTTCAAAATATTTTAAAGTTTTTCTTGAGTTTTCTTTTCTGACAAACATGTTTAATCTTATGTATTTTGGGATTTTTCATTTATCTGTTTGTTTTTGATTTCCAGTTTAATTCCATTCTAGTCTAAGAGTGGTCCTTGTGCTATTTCTATACTTTTAAATTTGTTAAGGCTGTTTTTTTAGCCTTGAATGTGGTCTATCTTGGTGAGTGTTTCAACTAAGCTTGAGAAGAATGTGTATTCTGCTGTTGTTGGGTAAAGTAGTGTATAATTATTCATATCAAGCTGATTGGTGATATTGTTGAGTTTAACGGTGTCCTTAATATTGGTTTGTTTTTTTGGTTTTTTTTGGTTTTTTTGCCTGCTTAATCTGCCCATTTATGATAGAGGGATGTGGAAGTTTCCAGCTGTGATAGTGGATTTATCTTTTTTTTTTTTTTGTAGTTCTATCAGTTTTTGCTTCTTATAATTTGATGCTTTGATGTTAAGGGTATACACATTAAGCATTCTTTTGTCTTGGAAAATTGACCCATTTATCATTTTATAATGCCATTTTTTCTCCCTGATAACTTTCCTTACTTTGAGGTCTGCTTTATCTAAAAATCACTATAACTACTGCTTTTCTCTTTTGATTAGTGTTAGCATGGTATATTTTCCTCCATGTACTTTAATCTATGTATTTTAAAATTTAAAATGGGTTACTTGTAAACAATCTATATCTGGATTGTGGTTTTTTATCCACTCTTACAATCTATTTTAATTGGTGCATTTAGACCATTGACATTCAACATGATTATTGATATAGTTGTATTAATATATATCACATTTATTACTAATATCTATTTATTGCCCACCTTCTTTGTTGCTACTTTTGTCTTCCACCCTTTTTCTGCCATTTTTGTTTCAATTAAGCATTTTGTGTTTATATTTTTCTCTCCTTTCTTAGTATATCAGTTTTACTTATTTTTAGTGGTTGCCTGTGAATTTGCAAAATAATTTCACAATTCAAGTTCACTCTTAAATAATACTATACCACTTCATGGGTAGTGTGAATACCTTATAATAACACAATAATTTTAATTCTTTTTTATCTTGTATTATTGGTGTCATTCATTTCATGTATATGTAAGAATGCATAAACATGTACATACAGAAGATAAATACATAAGCATACATAATTTAAAATGTTGCTATTATTTTAAACAAATTCTTATCTGTTAGGTCAATTAAGAAAAGTAAAAAGAAATAAGAATAAAAAGAATAAGAAAAGTAAAAGTTTTTATTTAACCTTCTCTTATTCCTTCTTCAATGCTCTTTCTTTATGAAGATGTAAGTTTTTACGCTATATTATTTTCCTTTTCTATAAAGGACTTTTAACATTTTTTGCAAGGCAGATCTGGCAACAAAGTTACTCAGTTTTTGCTTGTTTTAGAAAGTCTTCATCTTTCCATCACTTTTCAAGAATAATTTTACAGGGTACAGAATTTCATGTTGGTGTTTATTTTCTCTCAACACTTCAAATATTTTACTTTGCTCTCTTCTTGCTTGCGTGGTTTCTGAGGAGAAATCAGATGCAATTCTTATCTTTGTTCCTCTACAGGTAAGGCTCCTTTCAGGAGTATTTCTTTTATTTTTCTGTGGTTTAAAGGTGAGAGTGTTATTCTAATTATTCCTCTTAGTGTTCTTTGAGATTCCTGTGCCTGTGATTTAGTGTCTTTGCATAAATGGGGAAATTCTCAGTCATTGTTTCTTCAAATATTTCTTCTGTTCATTTCTATCTTTCATCTCCTTCTGGCATTCCCATTATGTGTGTCATACCTATAGGAGCTGTCCCAAAGTCCTTGGGTATGCTTTTCTCTTTTGTTCAGTTTTTGTTCTTTGCTCTGGTTTTCAAAAATTCTATTGATAGGTCCTCTGGCTCAGATTCTTTCCTTAGCTGTGTTCAGTCTACCAGTAAGTTCACCAAATGCATTTTTCATTTTTGTTACAGACTTTCTTTTTTTTAATCTCTAGCATTTCTTTTTGGTTCATTCTTAGGATTCCCATCTCTTTGTTCTTTGTCCATCTGTTCTTAAATGTTGTCTACTTTATCCACCAGAGCCCTAGCATGCTAATCACATTTCTTTTAAATTTCTAGAATGACAATTCCAGCATCACTGCCATGTCTGGTTCGGATACTCACTCTGTCTTTTCAAATTGTGGGTTTTTTTATCTTTCAGTATGCCTTCTAATTTCTTCTTGATAAACAGACATGATGAACTGGATGAAATTAGTTGCTGTAAATAGGTTTTTACTAATGCGGTGGTGAGATGTAACGTGAAGCATTCTTTAGTCCTATGATATGGCCTCAGTCTTTTATTTAGCCCATGCCTCTGGTTCGTGAGCTTCACAAGTGTTGCTCAGTTTTTTTTCCTCCCTTAGATGGGACAAGATGACCAGAGCTGATTGAAGGTGGGTATTTCCCTTCATCTTGTCATTTAGGTTCTAACAAATCCCCAGCACATTAATCTCTGGGTAACTACTTTGCCCTGAAAGCAGACCTTTTAAGAAGAACAGAATGCTCTGGAGTATTTCAAAACGGTTCTTTTTCCCCTTCTCCTGCCATAAGCATGAGGACATTTTTCTCTGATACTTACTGTGAAAACCTGGTTGAGCTCCTGGAAGGAAATATTGTGGGCCCCCCTGTGACTAACACACCCTGGAGTTTTTAACTCTTAGAGTTGTCCACACTGAGCATCCAGCAATTTCTCAATTACTGTTGAGGTTTTCCTACCCTGGCACTGGTTTCCGCTCAAGAGTGTCTGCTCTGGTAAGCCACTCTGCGTATTTGCCTCTCTGTCTCTCCAATCATGGGGCAGCCAGTTTCCCTGTGTCCTCTATTGTCCTATGTACATAAGAAGAGTTGATAACATGTGAGTCTGTTCAGCTTTTTACTGTTGTTAGGATAGAGTGGCAATTTCCAACCTCCTTATGTGTGGAACTGGACTGTCTTTTCACTTTTTGAGAAATTAGCATATTGACTTTCTTGAGCTTCTCAAGTGTAAAAGTAGGTTTTGTTTTGTTTTTTAAATCAGTAAATTCTTTTCCTTTTGGCTACCAGATATAAAACTATTTTCTACATATTCATTGCCAAACTACTTGAATGAGTTAACTACATTCAGTTCACTTCCCATTACTCAAGGTAATCTACTCTCTACCCCATCACATTATTGAAACAGCATTTGTTAAGATAACCAATGACCTCCCAATTACCAAATCAGTGGCATATTTTAAGCATTCATCTTATTTAACCTTTCCAACTCCTGAGATAATGTTGCCTCTCTCCTCTTGAAATTCTCTCTGTTGCATTTAGTGATACATTGCCTCTAATCCACAATTTCCCCAAGGGTTTCATATTCAAGATATCAATGTTACACTAGGCCTTTACCTGAAAGCCCCACAATATTTAAAACTCAACACAATCCCCAAATACTTGTATGATAACCTGCTGTCATTTTTATTCTTCACCCTTGCATCTGTTCCTATTTTATTCTCCTGTATGTAATGATAAAATTTGTCAGCCTCTGCCTGATTTCTTTGCCCTTACAAGTCCTTCATTGTTAGAACTGGGTCCACTGTTTCCTCTCACCTGCAGATTCTGCCATATGCCTCTTTTTAAACTAACTCGAATTAAAGCCAGGAAACTATCAATAGCCTCGGAAACACATTTAGGAAGTTCAAAATAAGTTACTCTCTCAACTCTGGGATCTAGTGGCATAGTCATCCCTTTACCTAAGATTCTCTATTGAACACAGTGTTAACCTTCTACAGAGAAGTGGGCATTTATTTTTGTCCATCTTCCTAGGTTTTGCCAGGCTCTTTCTAAGAGCTTCTCCAACTCCATCCCTTTATTTCAATTCCCTTCTTCATGAAAACATTCTAAATTATAAATTCTGCCACATTATTCACCTGCTAAAAACTTTATGCAATTCTCTATTTATTGTTTATATGTGATTAATAAGCTTAACAATTTAATAGTCATGTATCCACCTAGTAGTCTTACTCCCTAGGACAATTCCCCAGATGTCTTATACACAATAGTCACTTGCTACATTTTCTTGGTTTGGGTGTTTGTAATCCCTGTAACAGCCTTTTCTGGGTACACAACATTATTTAAAAAGTTGTTTTCCTCTGACAAATTTTCTGATGTATTATGTGGAGTTGGTGTATGATCAACACTTTAATAACAAACACATTTAAAGCTATGGTGATTTATGTCAGCTCTAGGAATAGCCTGTCACTTAGGATCTTATAGGTCCTATGGTGGCACTGTGTTGGACGTGCCATAGGAAATAGACATTGAGCGGGGATGTCATTGGCCCAATGACAAGCAAGTTCAGATTGACAGGTAAGCACTGATATTTAAAATATATAGTAAGCGCAGGTATAAAAGTACATAGTAACTCCAGGACTAGATGTAGAATTAACATCAGGAGGCCAGAGAATCAGGAAGAAGCCTGGGGCAGCCAGTGAGGTAACATAGCTCTAGCTATAGGGAGAAGAGAAGGCATTGATCACCGGAAAGAGGTATAATTTGCCAAAGCAAGGCTTGATGTTATCTACAAATTAAAAATAGGATGCACAGCAGAGACCTAATTAGTTGGGAAAAGCATTGTTATGACAGGAGAGGAGCAGAATCTCATGAAACTCAGTGGGCTAGGGTTTGTGATTCAACTTAACCTTTGCAAATCATCACGTCCATGAGACAGGGAAGAAATCTAATGAGAACTGCTCAAGTTGGCTTTGTAGGAGATTAATGGATAGAGCCTAATGTATAAAAATGGGCTTGTTCTAGACACTACTTTTCCTTTGGAGTAACTCCAACTTCTTTCAAAATTGTAAAATCTCTTTTAGTGTGTGAAATATAAAACGTTTATAACACTGAGGTGTTCATCAAATAAGTTTACAATGCAAAGTGAATCTAACCATGTACTAATTAAATCCTACATTCTATGGTATTGAAGTAAACATATATGTGCACTTAAAGCATGTTCTTTAAAAATAAAATTTACATGAGTGGAATATATTGCTCTCATTGTAAAGCTATCACAAAGCAGGTAAACAGATGAATTTAGAAACACTGACATAATAAAGAGTGACATAATAAAAAAAATTGTAAAGCTATCCCCTGGTAGTTTCACTTTATAATAATTGCTTGTTATATGCTTATCATTGCCAAAGTTAATACTTTTGGCAATGTTAAGCCAAATAAAGCTCAGAAAATAAAGCTCAGAAAAGCCCATAGATATTTAACCATTAATCAAATATTGGGTTTGATCCTGTCTAAATAAACATAAAAGTATTCTAGAAGAGTTAACCCATGGGCTGTTTGAAGCAAAAGGGGAACTGTTTAGTTGAGAGAAATTTTGTTGCACATTTTACAAAGCACTGTATGTGTTATCCTCTCCAGGGACAGGGGTCAAATCTCTTTCAATGGCTAAAATTCTAACACATAGACTTTATCCCTTAAAACATCCACTGGTGATTCCTTACTTGGAATGGAATATTCGACATTCTCATGGCTATTCAAGTACTGAGCATAGCTGGTTAAAGCATACTTACAATTAAGTCACATGGATATGTAAATAATGTGTTTGGGACCTCCAAATACAACATGGATGGATATTTCAATAATATACTATCATTTTATATTTTAAAGTTATGGACAGCTGGAAATGGTCAAATATGTACTTGACATATATGTATTTATTGCCATGAAATCACTGATTTTGAAAACTCCTAGACTGATGTGCTCATGCACCATATAGAGACAATTGTATTATGAGAAATGTGATTTTTCACTAGATATAAACTCTAATCTATAATACTTATTTTATGCTGCTAGTATTAAAGAAAAGCACACTTAAGGCAGATATAAGTGACAAATATCAAAATAGTTTGGAAACACAGAATACTATATGCAACACTTTCCTAATTTCTTCTCTCAATTTTTCTTAATACTTAAAGGCTTAAGTTTTATTGCACAAGAGAGTTAGTAGTTCAAGATTAAAAACCAAAACATAAGCATTTGAGTAGAAAAAATATGCTTCAGCCCTTCTAGCTGGCTTTACAAATAGAGTCTATCATATATCCAACTAAATGCTTTGTATCAACTAAAATAAAGCTTGGAAAAGCCCATACATATTTTAATAGACCAGTTTTTCATTAACTTGACAATCATAACATATATCAATTCACTCATTAATTATTGGTTATGAACATCAGAATATTGAAATTACTGATGAAACAATATACATCAGACACTGTTTTTCTTAACATCTGGTTTAATATACTTTACAAGTATTTACAATCATTATTACAACCAACTTTTTAAATTACACTTTTTAATAAGCAAAGCATTTTCACATAATATTAGTTTATTTAACTTATATCTAACTTCAAATTTGTAACTGAAATAAAATCTTACTTCAGTGCCATCATTCTTGTTCTTTCTTTAGAAGGTATCCTAAGGGAAGGAATTGTACACAATATTAGTTTAATTTCATGGTTATTTTGAAAGAAAAGAGAAAGTCCTAAACAATTAGATGAAAACCAAAAAAGCATGAAGTATGCTACCATGAGTTCTTCATTACATGTCTACAGTCCTTCTGCCAAATGTGGACAACCAAATAGTGCCAATTGCACCCCGATATTAAACTGGCCTTAACATCACTTAATGACTAATTAAGGTTCACATTCAGTATTATTCAGCTTCAGCATCTGGTGCATGAGGGGTGTAAATATCTATTACATCGTTTTGTGCACCTGAAATTAATAAACAAAAAGACTAATTAAGGTAAGGATACAAGATGTAAATATAAATAATGGGTTATACTGTTGACAGTTTTAAAAGCTATTTTGGAATATTAAATGACTGCTATTCTTTGGTGAAAAATAACAAAAAATGATTATAGTATGGCAACCTGGGTATCTTTCTTCTGTAAGCCCACCAGGTGTTCTAGTTCCAGTGGATCCCATCCAGTTTGCTCTCTCAGCACTTTATCAGGTCCCGATGCTTCTTTTGTCCAGACTCCAGAGAAGTAATAGAGATGTGCAATATTATAGGATAAAAATACTCACATGCACACACACACACACAAATGCTGTATAGTGTACACATCACAGAGCAATTCAACATATCTAGTCATAATTTTACCAACCAATGTCACCCCAATAAATTTAATACATTTTTTTAATTTAATAAAGGTATCTAATGTATTGGATGAGGAAGAACAGCAAAATTATTATTCCCTGTATAACTAGAAGTAACTTTTTAGGAAATTAGTAATTGTCAATTAATAAAATAGTGCAAATAGTAGTTACAGATGTAATCATCCAGCTTTCCCTCTATGGCCTGTAAATTTTCAGCACTGTGCTCTTCTGGATTAAGCGATGGGAAAAAAAACAAACCAAAACAAAAAACAACAACAGTATTTCTGCTTGGCTTAGAGTCAAGAATGACCTCTTTTGTTCAATGTTTCTTAAGAACAACAAAACATATTTAAAGTTCATCTTATTAGAGTATATTTCATTTTCCCTCTATTTCTCACAAAGGGAGTGTATAGAGAAGATATTTTCATGGCCAAGATAATTTCTGGCAGCATGTTTTACTCGTCCTTTTTAAAGCTAGTTTTCTATGCTGAAAATACAGTTTTTGGGGGGTGGAAGCAGACTCGCATGTGAGGAGGCTGCAGCATTTGTGGGGGTGAAAAACTTAACATTTGAAAAATATAAAAATAGTGTACAGATGCATGCTATTTATTAATATGAGAACCAATCTGTTATGCAAAACACTGCAGTAAAGCCCTAGGTCTAGAATTGGAGTTTTCAATTTTTCCAGTCTCTTAATGGTCAATGGACACCTTCAGAGAGGCTCAGTCCCTGTGAGTAACAAATCCTCAGAGAAGGTTTAATTTTCAAATATGTTTGTTGTTCAATTTGAATTTGAATTATTTTCTGATGTATGAATATGTATATATGAAAGAATTTACATATA
Source organism: Hipposideros larvatus (assembly GCA_031876335.1). Classification (NCBI taxonomy): domain Eukaryota; kingdom Metazoa; phylum Chordata; class Mammalia; order Chiroptera; family Hipposideridae; genus Hipposideros; species Hipposideros larvatus. The sequence continues at coordinate 153,021,529 of CM063088.1, forward strand.
AGCATTTATAGATATACATTTTAATAAAATAAATTACCTCTGTTCTCAGATTTGAAGTGACCAGACATAATCACTCAAACGTAGCCACTTTCATATCCAAAATGTATGCTATTCCTTGTAATAGAAGACATTAAAGCACCCCATTGCTAATTCAGTAGCTGGGTGGTGTGGGGTTGAGAAAGGGATAAGGTCATTATATAAATTAAAGATTTTCATATTGCATATAAATCAATTAAGCAAAAACTAAGTGTGTTAGTTTCCTGAGGCTGTTGTAACAAGGTGCCATGAAATAGGTGGCTTAAAACAACAGAATTGATGCTCTCTTGGATCTGGAGGCTGGAGGTCCAAAATGAAGGTGGTGTTGGCAGGTCCATGCTCTCTGTGAGGCTTTGGGGGAGGAGCCTGGCCTTGTTCTAGCTTCTTGTGGTTGCTGGCAATTCTTACTCTTCTTTGGCTTGTAGCTGCATCATCCAAACTCTGCCGCCATCTACACGTGGGTGTCTGTCTTCTTTGTGTGTGTGTGTCTCTCTCTTTCCCTTCTGATAAGGACGGCAGGCCTCACGTACACTCATTTCAATACGTATGCAATGCTTTTATTTCTTTATCTCCAAATAAGGTCCCTTTTTTTTTTTTTTTAAGTTCCAGAAAAGGCATGAAGTTTTGGTGGATATTATTCACTAAGCAATGTTTATCATTTTTTTCTAACACTCATCCTTAGGAAAAAGATCTTGAGTTGAAAACCATATGATTAAATGTCAAGAGATTTGACTTCTACTTTAAGTTACTATAAGACCATTTTTTCCTAAAATTTATTGAACTATTTCATATTGAGTTGGTATCTTATTCAATATGGGCTGAATAGTGTTTAAAATCATTGAAATAAATGGATACAGCCATTTAGTGTAATTGCCTTTGTATGTTTGATAAAAGAGAAATATAATTTGGGCAAAAGGATGGATGAAGTGTTAATGGGATTAATCAGTGTGCTGATGTGAATAGTAACTGAAGTAGAACTACCTTAAAGCAATAGGCACTTAAAAGCAGCTATTTGAAATATATCTCCTTTTTACAAATTCATGCAAGGCATTATTAAGGTTAAGAAATTCAGGTGTATGTCAAGGTAACTGCAAATTCATTATTTAATAAATATATATTAAATGTATAGCTCCATGTAGGTACCCTGCAGTACAGAGAAAAGCACAAATATGGTTTATATTTCTAGTTCAAAACCTTGAGGGATCTTTTGTATCCTTGAATTTCCAGTGATAGCAACCTGAAATACAAAGGAATTATAATGTCAATATAATCCTTTGACTACATAGCATTGTTTAAGAATTGCAAGGCCTGGCCGAGTGGCTCAGTTGGTTAAGAGCTTGCTCAAGAGTGCGGGCTCTGAGCAACAGCGGTTTGAGTCCTGGCCAGAGCTGAGCTGTCACTGAGCTGCCAACAGATGGCAGGATGGCTCAGCCAAAGGAAAGAAAAAAAGAATTTCATATAAAAACCTAAAATATGAAGAGTCAGTGGAAAAAAGCGTGTCATTCAGCCTCACAACTTTTAATTATCTGTTAGTTCAAAGGCAGGACAATATTTATAGATGTCTAACAATTTCACATTAAATTAGTATGAAATTTTAAAGGAATTGTACTGTGTTCTGCTGTCTTTCTTTCTTTGTGCCTAATATACTTGTCAGAACACTGAGAATAATTTCTCACTGTAACAAATAACACAGTTATTATTTAATTCTAATGATTCTCACTGAGGGGATTTAGATTTCAGTAGTGAATTTGTATCGACTAACAGTCGTATAATTTTTTAAGATGTCAGCAGATTTTCTACTATTTTAGGCTACTTCCTTCAGTTATTGAAAACTTTTTAAAAGTTTATCAATGATTTCAGGTGTTCAGACTATTTAGCAAATTCCTGTTTCCATCCTTTGACTAAAAGGACTAATGTGACATATTTTAGAAAAGTTTGAAGAGGATTAGGTTTCAAATGATTGAACAACATAGTGGTGAATTTTTTTCTTCGTTCTACACAATTTGAGGTGATGTCCATACAAATGGCATCATGCTGAGTAATAAGATAATCTATTTTGCATATAAACTCACCAGAACAATAGTAAAATTAATTTCTTACAAGCTCATAGTTAGGAAAATATTATCAGATCCTGCATTTGTCATGTTATAAAATTCAAATGAGAATAAGTTACAGAGAACTGGGTTTAACTTTAATATCAATTCATTTTTTGTTAGTCATTCAATAAATATTTGCATGTCTACTCTGAAGCAAGCACTGTTCTGTACAGTTGGGATACATCAATGAAAAAAAGACAAAAACTCCTATATATATATAAGGAGCTTACCTTCCAGCATCAGTGAGAGAGTGAACAATAAATATAAGTAAAATTATAAACTTATAAAAAGGCTTTGAGTGTTACGGGAAAGAGAAAATAGAGTAGGGCAAGGAACATTGGGTATGACAACTGTGGAGGTGTTTGCTTTATTTTATTAAATAGAGTGATCTGACTAGACCACACTGAGAATTTGAAATTTGAGCACAGACTTAGAAATCTACCTAGGAGAAGAGCATCCCAGGTGAAAGGAATAGAGCAAGGGCTCCAAGGTAGGGTATTTGAGTCAGCCAGGAGATGGGCATGACTGGGATATAGTGATTGAATGATAGAACAGTGGACAGGATATTTAAAAAGTGATGGGAGAGCCAGATCAAATAGGGCCTTCTAGGTGGGCCACTGTAAAGACATTAATTTTACTGTGAGTGAAATGAAGTATTTTAAGCAGATGAGTGACTTGATCTTATGTTTATGTTTTAAAAGGGCAATTAAGTCTTTCTGGATGACTAGAGAAGAGCAAAGATACAAGAAGAGAGAGTTGTAGGATATTTCAGTAATCCTAGTGAGAGATAACAGTTACTTGAGCCAAATTAGTAGCAGTGGTAGGCGTGGTAATATGTGATCAGACTCTGGATATACTTTGAAGGTAGAGCTAATATTAATCCCCTCCATGTTGGGTGTTGATGATGAGAAGAGTTTGTGATGACAATAAAAATTTGGGGTTAATCATTTGGAGAGGTGGGTTTGGTATCAACTGAGATGGGAAAACTGAGGGGGAAGCAGACATTGAAGAGATGTTCAACTTCGGAACTATTAAAATTTTGCAAGGGAAGATGTCAAGTTGGCAGCTGAATTTCAGTTTAAATTCAGAAGAGAGAACTGAGAAGGTTATATTAAAAAAAAAACCTCCACAATGATAACAGAAACAAATAAAAAAGTATTTCTGAAAAAAAAAGTGTATTTAAATCTTTGGGAGTGGATAAGATACTATATGTGTTTCCTCTGTTGACTATAACAAATTATTATAAACTTGATGGCTTAAAACAATAAAAAAAATATTATCTCACAGTTCTGGTGACTACAAGTTCAAAATCAGTTTCCCGGAACCTAAATCAAGGTCAGGGATGCTCTCCCTCTGGAGGCTCCATTTCTTATTTGTTTTGGCTCCTTGTGCCTAAGCTTGAGGTGTCAGCACCTCCATCTCTGCCTCTGTAGTCACATTGCCTCATCCTATTCAATATCTGTCACATCTCTCTATGGCAGCGTTTTTCAACCTGTGGGTCGTGACTCCTTTGGGTGTCGAACGACCCTTTCACAGAGGTCGCCTAAGACCATTGGAAAACAAAAAGATATTTACATTATGATTTATAACAGTAGCAAAATTACAGTTATAGAGTAGCAACAAAAATAATTGTATGGTTGGGGGTCACCACAACATGAGGAACTGTATTAAGGGGTCGTGGCATTAGGAAGGCTGAGAACCGCTGCTCTATGGAATAGTTAAAATGATAGTAGAGAGGTTTCCTGTAAGCCCTGCACCCAGGTTCCCTTGTTTTTCATATAATATATAATACGTTACTGTGGTATACTTGTTACAAAGAGTAAGGAATATTAATATATTGTTATTCAGTAAAGTAAATACTTCATTCTAATTTTCTAACTTTTATTTTTTTTAACCTAGTATCCTTTTCTGTTCCAGAATCCTTCTCAGTTTACCACATTACATTTACTCATCATTCTGGTAGTCTCCTCTAGATTGTGACAGCTTCTCAGACTTTCCTTGTTTTTGATAACTTTGACCATTTTGAAGCATACTGGTTAGGTATGTCATAGAATATCTTTCAATTTGGGTTTGTTTGGTGTTTTATTCATGATGAGACAGGCGCTATGCATTCTTAGGTATAAAATCAGGTAACTAAAGTGTCATTCTCATCACATCATATTAAGTAAACATGTTATCAATATAACATCACTGATGCTGTTAAGCTTGATCACATGGCTGAGATAGTGTTTGTCAGCTTGCTCCTCTCTAACGTTACTATTTTCTTCATGTGGTAACTTTTAAAGAAACCGTTATACTTTTTTTCCAAAGTGATTTTAACATATAACATCACCACTCTGAAAGTTACAATTCCTCCAGCTCCTCAACAACATTCAGTACAGTCAAACTAAAATTTTAGTCATTCTAGTGGGTATGTAGTGGTTACTCATTTTGGTCTTCATTTGCATTTTATTTGTATCTCCTTAATGACAAATGATGATGTACCTCTCCCCACGTGCCTATTTGTCATCTGTATATCTTCTTTGGCAAGTTATTTCTTTATTTTTTTCAAAACTTTTGTTCATTTTTAAATTAGGTTTTTTTGTCATTTTATTATTGAGTTATAAGCTTTCATTGTATTCTGGATATAAGTCCTTTATCATATATACATTTGGAAAATATTTTCTCCAATTTTGTGTCTTGACTTTTATTTTTCTTAAACCTGTCATTTGGAGAGCGGAAATTCTTAATTTTGGTCAAGGCCAACTTATAAATTTTTTTGTGTTTTATATATGTATTATTGTATTATATAAATCTTTGACTAAGATGATTAAGACTTTTTTAAAGTTTTCTTTCAGAAGTTTAATAGGTTTAGCACTTATATGAAGTCTCTGATAGATAACATGTTGGCTATTACATAATATGTAAGTTAAGAGTTGAGTTTTTCGGGTTTTTTCTTTATATTAGACATACATTTTTTCCTCCTCTTCCTTATGATATTGTCTTTGCTGAACATCATTTATTAAAATTTGTCTTTGTCACCTTTATTGAAAATCATTGTACCTGCTGTGTGTATAGATCTATTTCTGGACTCAGGATTTTGTTGAGTTATATATGTCTATTTTCATACAAGCATTATACTTGGAGTATTTACTTTTATATTAAGTCTTAAAATTAGTTATTGTAAATTCTCCAATTTAGTTTTACCTAAAATTAAATACTGCATCACTTAAAAGTATAAAATTTGCAATAAAAATTCACAGACATTCATGGATGGATCTTGAGATTATTATGCTAAATGGAATAAGTCAGACAGAAAAAGTTGAGAATCATATGATTTTACTGATATGTGGTATATAAAGCTGAAAACAACAAAGGAACATGACAAACAAATGAAGGAAGCTCATAGACACAGACAATAGGTTAGCGGTTACCAGAGGGTAAGGGGGAAGGCAGATGGTAGATGAGGGTACAAGGGATCAAATATATGGTGATGGAAGGAGAGCTGACTCTGGGTGGTGAACACACAATGTGATATACAGATGATGTGTTGCAGAATTGTACACCTGAAACCTATGTAACTTTACTAACAAATCATCACCTTAATAAACTTTAATTTTTTTAAAAAAAGGAAAACAAAAGGGATAATGGATAATATGAAGTATATTATTTTCATTATTCTTGCTGTGCTAGTGTAGCTTTTAAGAAGCAATTGACAAACACTGTAGAATAGCATTGTGCTTGAATTTTTTTTCTCCGTTTACGTTTACTTCCATAAAATGGATTCCAGTTGCAAGGGGATGAAGAATTTTAAGATTCTTGATAGTTTCTAATAAATTACTTTCCATGAAAATAAAATTACAGACATTTAGGAAAGAAGGAAAAGATGATACACAATAAAGAGAATAATGGACCTAGAAATAACACATGTAATACAATTAGTACACATGGATGTTAAATATTTCTTCATATCCTTATATCAAGAAAGTAGAGGAAACATTAAGTATGACAAATATGTATGAAAAATATAAGTAACACTCAAGTCAAACTTGTAGAGATGACCAACACATTGTATTAGATAAAAAAAAAAAAATGAACTGGATGAAATTAACAGCAGCTCAGATACTACAGAAAAGAAGATGACTGAACCTGAAAACAGCAAGAGACTACTAAAAAACCCAAAAACATAAAAAAGGCAGAAACAAATGAACAGTGAATCATGAGACACCAAGCTCTGCAGCCTGGGTAATCTGTCCAGGCAGTAGGCTAGGGCAACCATATACAATAGCTTGTTTATTTCCCTTCTCTCTGGGATCATTTTTTCTGTGCTACTTGTCCAATATCTGAAAGCTGATGTTTTATACATTTTGTCCAGTTTGTTACTGTTCAAGACTAAAATGTAAAGCTGGTCCCCCACTATGACAGCATAGCTAGGAGTGTCAATTCAGAACATATTGATTCTGACCAAAGTTCACACTATTTGGCTATTACTTATTCCTTATGACCAAGCCCTTGCCTCATCCTTCAAATGGTTTTCATTTATGTTTCCTTAGGCTGAAGTTCCTAACTGGTACTCCACCTTTTTCAGAGATAGAAATACTGCTTTTGAATTTATTAATGGTCCTGTGCTACATTTTTTTCAGCTCCCTAAGTCTCTGCTATGCACTTTCAGAATGCTCTAAAAACATTATGCCTGCTTAGATTTCACTAACCTATGACATTTTTCTGGTATCAATCCTTTCTAGCATTAGCTCATACATCTAATTATCTTAGTTTCCAAGTCTTTCTAATCTCCCCCTTCTAGCCCAAGTTGTGTGAGGTTTCTCTCACTAAATATAAATCCCTGGTCCTTGCCAGGAAAAACATTTGTCAACAAAGATAACTATTTTTTTACAATATTTACCATTTATGGAATATCATGTGCTCTGAATTTTGGAGTTTTGTTTTGTAAAACTATAAATATCCTGTTTGGAGGCCTACAGAAGAATCTATAGGTAGGACTGGACTTCTGAATAGATGAAATATGGGGCTTTATTTTCTTCATACTAAGAATGCTCTTGTGTCCAAATTGTTTCTTCAAACCTCAGAACTTCATATTGAAAAATTTGCTTTTATATATTAATTTGAAAAAATAAAATTTACTCTTAAAAAGTACTTTACTTACATGTTATAAAGTAAGAAAGACTCTGAAAGGGGTAAAAACATGAGCTTTATTAACTATCACTTTGACAGGAATTAGTTTCTCAATTTACTTTTTGGTAGTTACTGAAAATTGTCAGAGGAAGACTATGTAGTGAAGGGATAGAGAGTTCTTCTGGAATGACTGAAGGGAAGAGGGAAGCCCTGCATGGGGGGTAAAGATAAACTCCGCATTTTACAATTTTATCTGAAATGAACCCTCAATATAGCATAAAATACCTGAAGTTAATGTGGTTGTCTGTAGCCATGTGGCTGAATGAATCCAAAGGGATCATTAAAGAGGCTGCAGACAAGTACTATACAAAATAAAATAATAACTTATCTACCTAGTTATCTGCACCTACTTGTCTCTTGAGAAAGAATGAGCAAGTTTGTTCCAAAAATAAACATAGATTTTAAGATGTTCTCTGTCTGTGAAGCATTACATTCTACTTTCTGTTTCAGCTATAGCTGGTTACTTTAATAAACGTTTTCAATTCCTTAAAGAATACACAGATTAAGGGAGCTTTTGTCAAAGAAATGACCACATCTTGAGGTGCTTTGTCTTATTTGGTTAAGGGTCTTCAAAGAAGAATTGAGACACCTGAATAAGGAAGGAATATTTGTCTTAACCTAACTCCTTATTCCTGAAAGGTGTCAGGGAAGGAAAGGAGGAGGAGAAAAACAATAGCAGAATCCACCTGCTGCAAATGGCAATCCTATTTTAGTAGCAGCCCCAGACTTCCTGGCAGGGCTATTCAGGAAAGCATCTGCTTACTTGAATCTATTCACTTGCATCCAGGGAGCACAGATTTTTGATGACACATGTGGCTGCTAAAAGCCACAGAGTTGAAATGTCTGCTTTACTTTTTGCAAAAGTCTGGTTTTATGGCTAAAATTTATATCTGTTGCTGACAGTTTCAGTTATCTAAAGAGGCCACAAGAGTAAGACAAGAGAAGAAATGAAAAAGAGAAGGAATTGTATTATACAAACTAAATATTTCATTAGATAGAAAGGCTTCATTTTCTTCATGAACAATGTCACTCAAAACCTCATTAATTTGGGGCCGGCCGAGTGGCACGTTGGTTAAGAGCTGGCTTGGACGCCAGAGGGCCCCAGTTCAGATCCCACCTATGAGGGCCAGTGACTCTCCCCTCTACAGCTAAGATGCTGAACAACAGCTCAACCTGGAGCTGGGCTGCTGTGAGTCATTGGCGACTGCGTAGGCTGCAGCCCCTGCTGCAGTGGGTTGCCATGGGCTACTGTATGTAGCCAGCAGCCGCCGTGAGTGGCCGTCCAGAAGCTGGCAATTGATCTGCCTCACCCAGGAAGAGCACAATGATGGTGCCAACTTGGGCCAGTGAAGCAACGTCCTCCACAACTAGACTGAAAAACAAAACGACAACAACTTGTCTGTTCCACTTCCCCCAATTCCCCAGCACAGTTCCAATCCCCCAATTTCCCAATTTAAAAAAAAAAAATCTTTAAAAAACAAAACAAAACAAAACCTCATTAATTATAACTGCAGATCTGTTAGAACATATAATGTATTGGTTTGGGATATACTGCAACTTTTTTCCTGTTTCTATTATAAGCTTGAGGACAAATACTTATTAAACAATTGAGAGTGACATCATCTAAATGGCAGAATACGAGGTCCTTGCTTGTATTTCCACCTGAGCAACAATAATTTGGCAGCCATGCAGACAAAAGTATCTTTCTGGGAGTTTTAGGGTCCAGGTAAGAAATTGTAAAACCTTGGAGGAAGCCAAAACTCGAGGAGTTCCATTTTGAGAAGACATGCTCACATTCAGTTGGCAGACCCACTGTGGACCCAGTAGTAGACCAAGAAACATCCCTGTCACCCTGTGGATAAGGTCCAGCCCCATTTGGCCTTGGTCCTGTCACTGGTACCATTTACTAAGAGATTTGCAGGAGTCACACCCATGTCCTAGGTAACAGGCTGGTGAACCTGGTCTATGACCATGGATATTGAGGTGGCCTGTGAGTCAGCTCCAACCTTGCAACCTCTTCTCTTACTAGCCTAAAGACCATGCAGGGAACATGCCTGCCCCTTCCCTGATGCAGGCCCTTTGACCTTGGTCCTATACTACAGCAGATCCTGAGATAGCTGCATAATTCAGCTCCAGCCCCTACCAGTTGCAGTCTGGGAGTGGTTCTCCCTACTCAGAAATTCACCAGGAGACATGCTCCTCTGAGCCCTTGGAGATAGGTAGGCTAACCTCTCCCTGAAGGAAGATCCTTCAGCAGCCCTATGATTTGATTTCAGCTCCTCTGAACTGCAGTTTGGGACCAATCTTGCCTGCCTAGGGTGCCTGAAAATGGCTTTTTAGGAGCTCTTCTAGGAAACCTGAGGGAGCCACACCCATCTGCATACCTGCAATGGGCCTGCCCCGGAAAGACACAGAGTGGCTGAATGGATTACAAAACAAATAAATTTGAAAAATAAGGCTACAACAACCAGCTGCCTATAAGAGACTTATTTTACTTTAAGGGCAAACACAGGCTAAAAATGAAGGGATGGATATAGGTATTTCATGTAAAAGTTAAGGAAAAGAGAGTAGGGATGACTACATTTATATCAGACAAGATAGACTCTCAGTCAAAGTAAGCCTTAAAAGACAAAGAAGGTCACTATATAAGGATAAATGGGTCAATTCATCAAGAAGATATAACAATTGTAAATATAGACACACCCAACATTGGATGATGCAGATATATTAAGCAAATATTAACAGAACTGAAGGGAAAAACACAGCCATACCATAATAGTAGATGAATTTAATATCCTATTTTCATCAATGCATAGTTCTTCCAGACAGAAAATCAATAAGGAAGCAGAGGACTTGAATAACACGATAGACCAAATGGAGCTATCAGACATATATAGAACACTCCATCCAACAGCAGCAAAACACACATTTTTCTGAAGTCCACAGAGATCATTCTGCAGGACAGGACATATGTTGGATCACAAAACAAGTCTCAACAAATTTAAGAAGATTGAAATCAGGTATATTTTCTGTCCACAGCACGTGGAAATTGGAAAATTCGCAAATATGTGCAAATTAAACATTACTCTCCTGAACAGCAAGAAAAAGAAATAAAAGATATCTGAATTTAAAAGGAAGAAGTTAAATTGTTTTTATAGATTACATGATTTTACATACAGAAAACACTAAATGTGCAACTAAAAAATTGTTAAAAGTAATAAATACATTCAGTAAAGTTGCAGAATATAAAAATCAACATGCAAAAATCTGTTGCATTCTACATGGCAACAATGAACTATCAAGAAGGAAAATTAGAAAAAAAAAGAAAAAGGAAAGAAAAATTTCATTTACAATAGCATCCAAAAGAATAAAATACTGAGGAAGAAATTTAACCAAGGAGGTGAAGATATGCATACTGAAAACTCTAAAATATTGATGGAAGAAACTGAAAAGGCACAAATGAAAAGACACCCTGTTTATGAATTAGAAGAATTAATATTGGTAAAATGTGCATACTACCCAAAGTGATCTGCACATTCCATGCAACCCCTTTCAAAATTCAAATTTTGAAAGTGTTCACACTCTTCCTGATTTCGAACTATATTACAAAGCTATGGTGATAAAAATAGTATGGTATTAGCAAAAACAAACAAACAAACAAAAACAAAAAAAACAAAAACAAAAGGCAGATACATAGACCAATGAAATAGAATAGAGAGCACAGAAGTAAACCCATACATATATGGTCAACTACTCTTTGACAGGGGCACCAAGAAAACACAATAGGGAAATTATGGTCTCTGAGAAATGATTTTGGGAAAACTGGATATCTCTATGCAAAAGAATGGAACTGGATGACTATTACAAAAAAAAAAGATAATACATGCTAGTGAGGATGTGGAAAAAAAGGAATTCTTGTGCACTGTTGGTGGGAATTGGTAGAGTTATTACGGAAAACAATATGGAGATTTTTCGATTAAAAATAGAACTCCCATATAATCCAGCAATACCACTGCTGGTTATATATACAAAGGAAATGAAATAACTATCTCAAAACAGTATCTACACTACCATGTCTATTGCAGCATTATTTGCAATAGCCAAGATATGGAAATAATTGAAGTGTGTATTAATAGATGAATGGATAAAAAAAATGCACAATGGAATAATACTCATTTTTTAAAAAAGGAAATACGGCCATTCCCATTGAAACTGGAGGACATTATGCTAAGAGAAATAAGCCACGCACAGAAAGACAAATGCTGTATATTCACCCTTAAGACTTCTGTTTTATTTCTTCTGGAAAGCTTGCTTTTAGGATATGTAGCCATAAAGTGAAACTAATTTCTTTGATACTCAAAATTTAAGTCATATGTTCCTGTTTTTGGATTTGGTTTCTATGGAAAACTGTTTTGCTTTAATTTTGAAGATATTTTGCTTCCAAAATAAATGAAAAAATGCCATTCACTTACTTAAATCCATGTTAGAGATGCTCCATGAATTTAGGGCTATAATAGTGCCATTACCATAGGATTCAGGAGATTTTAAGTTAATTAGTTGTTGAATGAGATAACCTGAATTCAGAGAAATTGGGCCAAATTATGAAATACATTTATAAAAAACAAATTTAAAGTGTATAAAATAACTAATATAATACAACTTTAATAACTGACAGTACTATTCAAAAATCAATACGATATTTTTAAATAACACATTAAAATAAGTGCGAATTTGAGGGTGTGTCTTCTATGTA